>MU668457.1:181999-192539 GCA_026770625.1 Nicotiana glauca
GCAATCTTATCCATAATATATACATATAATACCCTCACAATTGGAAATAGAGTGATAAAACCGGCTTTAATCATTTAAACAGATGAAAACGTGACCGAGGATATGGTTTTTAACAAGCAAAGTGAGGAAAGTAGTTAAAAAGCCCATAAGGGTTTCTACAGATCGGCACAAGGCCCTAAACATGGCATACAACCCATATTACAGTATAAATGACTTAAACAAAGAATAATATAAATTTCCAAATCAATTACATGGCTTAATAGTCGCTATGGGACGGACCAAGTCATAATCCCTACAGGTGCACGCCCACACGCTCGTCACCTAGCATGTGCGTCACTATTTTCATCAAATCAAGTCCAATATTGGGGTTTTGTATCCTCAGTTTTAGATTTACAATGGTTACTTACCTCAAACCAATGAAAATACTATTCCGCGACTCCTTTGACTCTCGAATCGTCCACCACTCGTATTGAATCAATCCAAAATCAGAACGAATGCATCACATTATGCTAGGGGAACAAGTCCCAAGCGAAAACAATCAAAAAATACCAAAAATCCGAAAATTAGCAAAACCCGAGCCCCGAACTCACTTCTCGAAACTCAAAAATTTTCACATCACTAGATTCCTCGCCTCCCCACGAGTTCATATATATCAAAAACACAACAATCGAAGCTCAAATGACCCTTCAAATCCCCAATTTAAGCCCTCTTAAACCCAAGCCCTAAACCTCCATTTTTAGTCCTTTTATTCCTTAAATTTCAGTCTTAATCCATGAAATATTACCATAGAAGTGTGTTTTAATTCTAAAATCCTTACCTCAATGAAGTATCTTTGATTTCTCTCTTCAGAATCGCCCAAAACCTCTCAATCCGAAGTTGACCACAGCACCGGTGTTGGTTTTGCCTACAGGTTCGGGACCTTATGCTGTCTATTGTGATGCTTCCCGTATTGGGCTTGGTGCAGTATTGATGCAGAATGGAAAGGTCATTGCCTATGCTTAGAGGTAGTTGAAAATCCATGAAAAGAACTATCCAGTACATGATCTGGAGTTGGCGGCGATTGTTCACGCATTGAAGATATGGAGCCATTATTTTTATGGCGTGGCATGTGAAGTATTCACCGATCACAAGAGTCTTCAGTACCTGTTTAAACAGAAGGAGTTGAATTTGAGGCATAGAAGGTGGTTGGAATTGTTGAAATATTATGATATCACCATTTTATATCACCCAGGAAAAGCAAATGTGGTGGCCGACGCTTTGAGCAGGAAGTCAGCCAGTATGGGCAGTCTTGCTTATATTCCGGTCAGTCAGAGGCCGCTTGCTTTGGATGTTCAGGCCTTAGCCAACTGACTTGTGAGGTTGGATATTTCTAAGCCTAGTCGAGTGCTAGCTTGCACGGTCGCTCGCTCTTCATTATTGGAGCGTATCCGTGATCGGCAGTTTGATGATCCTCATTTATGTGTCCTTCAAGACATGGTTCAGCGAGGGGGTGCCAAGCAGGTCACCTTAGATGCTGATGGAGTTTTGAGATTGCAAGGGCGAATCTGTGTGTCAAATGTTGATGGACTTCGAGAATTGATTTTAGAGGAAGCTCACAGTTCCTGATATTCTATTCATCCAGGCGCAGCAAAGATGTATCAGGATTTGCGGCAACATTATTGGTGGTGTAGAACGAAAAAGGATATTGTGGCATATGTAGCGCGGTGTTTGAACTGTCAACAAGTTAAATATGAGCATCAGAGGCCTGGTGGTTTATTTCAGAGAATTGAGCTTCCCTAGTGGAAGTGGGAGAGGATTACCATGGATTTCGTTACTGGACTTCCGATGACCCGGAAGACGTTTGATTCTAATTGGGTCATTGTTGATAGGCTGACCAAGTCAGCGCACTTCATTCCAGTACAGTCTCCTATTCATCCGAGAGGTTAGCGGAGATTTATATCCGGGAGATTGTTTGCCTTCTTGGTGTACCGGTATCCATCATTTCAGATCGGGGTACGCAGTTTACCTCACGCTTCTGGAGAGCGGTTCAGCAAGAGTTAGGCAGCCAGGTTCAGTCGAGCACAGCGTTCCATCCTCAGACGGACGGCCAGTCCGAGAGGACTATCCAGATATTTGAGGATATTCTTCGGGCCTGTGTTATTGATTTTGGAGGTTCGTGGGATCAGTTCCTGCTTTTGGCAGAGTTCGCCTATAATAACAGCTATCAATCGAGCATCTAGATGGCTCCTTACGAAGCTTTATATGGTAGACGGTGTCAATCTCCGATTGGATGGTTCGAGCCGGGAGAGGCTCGATTGGTGGGTACGAATTTAGTTCAGGAGGCCTTGGACAAGGTCAAGATCATTCAGGATAGGCTTCGTACAGCTCAGTCCAGGCAAAAAAGCTATGCAGATCGTAAGGATCGAGATATAGCTTTCATGGTTGGTGAGTGGGTATTGCGTGTATCTCCTATGAAGGGCGTGGTAAGATTTGGAAAGAAGGGAAAACTTAGCCCTAGGTTTATTGGCCCATTTGAGATTCTTGATCGTGTGGGAGAGGCAGCTTATAAACTTGCCTTGCCACCTAGCTTATCACATGTGCATCCAGTGTTTCACGTATCTATGCTCCTGAGTATCACGGCGATCCATCACACGTGTTAGAATTCAGCACTGTCCAATTGGACAAGGATCTATCTTATGAGGAGGAGTCGGTGGCTATTTTAGACCGGCAGGTTCGACAGTTGAGGTCGAAGAGTTTTCCATCAGTGCGTGTTCAGTGGAGAGGTCATCCTCCTGAGGTATCGACCTGGGAGTTCGAGTCTGATATGCAGAGCCGTTATCCTCATCTACTCCCTGACTCAGGTACTTCTTTCTTCTGTCCGTTCGAGGACGAACGATTGTTTTAGAGGTGGAGAATGTGACGGCCCAAAGGGTCATCACTTGTTTTCTTAGTCATTCCATGCTTCCGAGGCCTTGAAAACCTCACTTTAGTTGACTTGATTTACGTGCGCAGTCCGGGTGCACAGCCGGAAAGTTTTTATGTTGAAATATATGAATTATGTGAAAAATTTGAAGAATTTTGATATTAATATGATTAAAGTTTACTTTGGTAAACATTTTTCGTAAATGGACCCGGACCCGTGATTTGACGGTCTCAGAAGGTCCGTAGAAAAATATGGGACTTGGGCGTATGCCCGGAATCGAATTCCGAGGTCCCAGGCCCGAGAAATGAATTTTTCCGTGAAATTGTTTTCTGAAAATGTTTAAGGAAAATGAAAATAAAATTTGATCAAAAAGTACTGGTATCGGGCTCGTATTTTGGTTCCGACTCCCCGTACAGGTGATGTATGTGGTTTAAGCGCTTCCTGTAAAGTTTGATTGAAAACGGACGTCGTTTGATGTGTTTCGGCCTTAAATTGGAAAATAATTTTGAAGTTTATGAAATTTGAAAGATTTCTTGGATTTAAGGCTCAATTCATTGAGTTTGATGTTATTTTGGCGATTAGATCGCTCGAGCAAGTTCGTATGATAGTTTTGAGTCAGTGTGCATATTTGGTTTGGAGCCCCGAGGGCTCGGGTGAGTTTCAGATAGGTATCGGGGTGGTTTTGGACTTAGAAAATCTGGTGTTTTTGCTGGTTGCTGGTGTCCAGGTTTTTGTTCTATGCGATCGCATAGGCATGTCTGCGATCGCATAGAGTTAATTGGGAAGTCACTAATTTGTTCTATGCGATTGCATTGTTTCTTCCGCGATCGCATAGAGTTAATTTGGTAGCCATCAGTTTGTTCTATGCGATCACACTACTCCTACGTGATCGCATAGAGTAAATCTTGAGGTCCAGAAATCCTTCTATGCGATCGCATTACTCCTACGCGATTGCATAGAGTAAATGTTGAGGCTTGGGATTCCTTCTATGCGATCGCATTACTTCTCCGCGATCGCATAGATCAAAGTTCAGCCCCCCTTCTTTTCTTCTATGCGATTGCATCCCAGGCCCTGCGATCGCATAGAGAAAATTCTGCTCAGTACTTTAAAGACCCAAAAACAGAACAGAAACGGGATTTTCATCCCATTTCTCAAACCCTTTCTTCTCCACAGCTTTTGGGCGATTCTTGGAGCAATGCTTCACCAAAGTTTCTTGGGTAAGTATTGTTTAACTCGTCTTCTTCATTTTTCATCAACATCAATCAAATTCTTAGGCCTAAACATGTGAAAATAGGTAGAAAATTAGAGGATTGGGTAGAGTTAGGGTTTTCAAAGAATTGATGATTTAGACCTCGTTTTGGGGTTGAACTTGAGAACAAATTATATATTCGGACTCGTGAGTGAATGGGTGATCAAAATTTGGTTCGAACCTCGTGTTTCGACCACGTGGGCCCGGGGTCAATTTTCAAATTTTTGGGCAGAATATTTTGGAAAATATATTTAGCCATTTGGATTAGTTTGTTAAGTATTATTGATAATATTAAATCAATTGTGTATAGATACGATTGAATTGGAGCCAAATTTGAAAGGAAAGGCATTGCTTAAGGATTGAGTTGGCCGTAAACCTTCGAGGTAAGTGTTTGATCTATCTTAGCTTTAGGGAATAGTAGTTGAGTATAATTGCTATTTGTTATGTGTTGTGTCCGACGAATAGGCATGGTGATGAGTATCTATACGTTGGGGGTCGAGCATGACCGTTTGTCTTAAATGGATTAGATTTCGAAAATTTTATGTGGCTCAATGAAAGAAGTAATTGTTGAGCCTTGGCACCAAGTTATTGTTTCTCTTGCCAATTATATATTTTGAGAACTATGTTAAAAGTGAAAATGGGAGCGGGTGGTACGCTTACCACAGGATATGTAATGAAAATGGGAGCGAGTGGTACGCCTACCACATATTATACTGAAATGAGAGCGAGTGATACGCCTACCACAACTTATTTTGATTATTGTTATTGGCCATAGTTGCCGGTGACATATTGTGTACTGTGTTGATAATTAAATGGGAGCGAGTGGTACGCCTACCACAGATTATATTGAAATGGGAGAGAGTGGTATACCTACCACAACTTATATTGATTATTGTTATTGGCCATAGTTGTCGGTGACATATTGTGCACTGTGTTGATAATGAAATGGGAGCGAGTGGTACACCTATCACAAGATATTAATTGAAATGGGAGCGGATGGTATGCCTACAACAAGATATTAATTGAAATGGGAGCGGGTGGTACGCCTACCACAAGATATGAATTGAAATGGGAGCGGGTGGTACGCCTACCACAAGATAAGGAATGAAATGGGATCGGGTTACACGCCTGCAACAAGATGAGTTGAACTTGAAAGTGATTTTAATTCCATTACTCATTTATTTCTGATATTATATTTTGTTGTCACCCCAGAGTATATTTTCCCCTTCCCAATTATTACATGTTATTTCCTGTCATTTCTTGTTGTATATATATTTTGAACTGCACAGGTTTATGTGGGTGTCTGGTTCTAGCCTTGTCACTACTTCGCTAGGATAGGCCAGACACTTACCAGCACATGGGGTCGGTTGTGCTGATTCTACACTCTGCGCTCTTTTGCGCAGATACAGGTTTTGGATAGCAGCAGCAGCAGTAGTGCGAGTGTTAGCATTCCGATCAGCGAGACACCGAGGTAGCCTTGCAGGCGTCCGCAGGACCCGGCGTCTCCTCTATCTTTATTTTCAGTCTGTTATCTCATGTATGCGAGACAAACAATTTTATATTTCTTTCAAACGGCTGTGTTTAGTATTCTTAGAAGTTCGTGAGTACTGTGACACCAGTTCTTGGGTAGTGATTTATGTTTGGATTTCTGTATCGCATCTAGTAACATTTACTAAGTCTTCCACTAAATTAAGTTATTCCACTGTAATCATATTATTATTGCTAAATATTTTAAAATAAGAGTTAAAAAAAATGTAAAGATAAGTAAGAGTTGGCTTGCCTAGCTCCCACTAGTAGGCGCCATCATGACTCCCGATGGTGGGAAACCCAGGTCGTGACAGATTTTAAGGGTATGTGGATAAATTCAATACAATTGATCAATAACGTTAGATAAGCAAATTAAAGATAAAATAAATAACCAAAGTAGTTGTGAATAACTTAGAAGCAGAGAGAATAAGCTTATATTACTTTTATATGTGTGTTTCGGTGTCCCGTTGAATAAAAATTACCCCTTTATATAGTAGGAGAGTTTCATTCCTAGTAGAATTCCAAAAAAGATAAAAATCTTCTTTTTCGTTAATCACTGATCTGCTGTCAATACGGGCGGAGATCCAAGCCGTGATATCAGGTTGGAAAGATATCACGACTCATCGTTAGTCGTGTGCAACCGTTTGATAGTGCTTTCCGAGGTCTTGGAGCTCGAACCAGATTCGAGAGGCATTGATTCGATGGCTCTAATGGTAAGCGCTTTGTTCGGAACATAGTACAAGAGATTCCTAATCCCGATTCTACTCGTATACAATACCACCAGATTGGATGCATCGAAACATAAGTTTAATTAACTTGTACATTCTGATAGGTAATCATCACAATCTATGCAAATTTTTATGTAAATGTTACTCCCCAAAACATGTTTAATATATTAGGGTGACCTCTACTCACGTCGAAGGTCGAAGTAGTAGGCGCGATCCTTAAAAATAGAATGAAAATGTAGTTGATTATTAATGTCATATTTTTAATTATTAAAAATTAATAGTTTCGAATCTACCATCTTTTTATGATTTTATTAAACTTGCCTATATAAATATGTATTACAAAAGATCTATGAGAAGCTTTCCAAATTAATTATAAAACAACTCTTTAAATAATATTTTCTTAAATTTGAACAAGTAGAAAAACATGATTAAACAATAACAACAACAACAACAACAATCACACAGTATAATTCTACTTAGTGGGATCTGGGAAGAGTAGTGTATACGCAAACCTTACCTCTACTCCTGGGGTATAGATGCTGTTTCCAATAGACCCTCGGTATCCCTTCCCTCCAAGAACTTCTCATGCCTTGCTCTTGGGGTGACTCGAACTCACAACCTCTTAGTTGGAAGTGGAGGTTGCTTACCATCAGACTAACCCCCTGCCAAAACTTGATTAAAAAAAAGAGAAAATGAAAAATAATAAATAAATAAATAAATGACGACAGTGTAAAAATGTGGAGTAGGTACCTAAAATGTCATCAGCCTTGTTCTTCCTATACGGTCTTTTTCTTAGTATTTTATATTTCAATATAAATTGTTGACACTTACGTATCGTACTCATGAGGTTGCCTTTTTTTTTTTTTCCTGGCCAACAAAAACAAAGGGAAAAAAAGAAATAGCAAAACAATAACAAAAAACTGACAAAAAAAATTGTAAAGAACAAGCAATGTAATTTTTTTTGGCGAAACTATGAGCTCATTTGGATGGATTATTTTAAGTGACTTTTAAGTCAAAATAGCTTTTAAGTCATAAATTAAGAATTCTAGTTTTTGGCTTTGAGAAAAAAAACATAAGTAGGCAATATTTAAGAAAAAATTTCAAATACCTAGCAGCAATAGGTATTTTACAAAACATGCAGCTAAATACATACATTCTTAGCAGCAAGCTATAAATATGGATCTAGAATCACGTTAAAAAAAAAAATCCAAAGCATTCAGTTCTTGAAAATATCCAAAGCGTTCCAGTTTTCTCCTTAAGCAAATACACTTCATAAATTAGCGCCGAACAATAACGACGAGATTAGAGCATTTTTTGTTGCAACTTGCTACGTGCATATATGAGATTAATGGACTCTATTTCATTTTGAAAACGTATCGTACATTTATTTTCGAATTTTTATGTATCCTTCTTGTTGCAAATTAACATGACCATACAAGTTTTTGTAAAACAATATCGAATTAAATGGTATAATTATATATACTATTGTTATAAAGTTTTTTTTTTTAAATTATATGTCAATATAAATTTCAACACAGTATAATGATGGTATTAATAGTTTATAAATTACAATGGTGTTTTTAATATATAAATATACAGAGTATATTGAATCCTTCAGCAATTATATACATATATACATATATATATATATATATATATATATATATATATATATATATATATATATATAAATGTTATAATAGCTGATAATTAAATATATACATGGAATGAGTATATATATGTTATCATAATAGTATGTGTTTGTGTGTGTGTGTGTTAAATATAGTAGCATGGTGTCACGATCCCAAATCCCGGTCGTGATGGCGTCCAACACAACTGCTAGGCAAATCCGACCATTTACACTCTCAACCCGAGCATGAAGCTCAAAATCAGTTATCTGAATATCATTATTAACAATAAAGCTAAAATCTTCACTGAATAATCTCCCAAAGACCTGGGGGTCATGAGTCTAGAGTCTCTAACAATACAGAGTAATAGAACTCCATACTACAAATGATCAAAACTGTGGAAAATAATAAGGAGGTAGGGAAGGAGTCGGGTCCTGCGGACATCAGGCAGCTACCTCGACAACTCCAATAAAACTCTGAAGCAGCAACGAGCTCAGCTCAGCTCCCAAAATACTTGAATCTACACACATGGTGCAGGGAGTAAAGTGAGTACTTCCAACTCAGCGGTAATAAAAGTAAATGATGCTGAGAAGAAAGAAATCACGCAAGAGCACTAACTCATGCTATAAAAATACAGTACAACACTTTTTAGACAGCAGTAATTCTATGAACATCCTTTTAAACAAATATCTGATTCAGTTTAAAACATCTTTTGAAAAATATCTCTTTCTTTCCTTATTAACAGTTAAATACATAAATCCGACATCAAATAGTGCAAGTCCGCATACAAATCAGCCCCTCGGGCTCAGCACTCATTTAGCAATTTATACCAGGGTGTCTGGTCAACAAGGCAAGTAATACATGTATGCCAATAATATATATGAGTGCTAAATATCATGCCACGTAGTACAAACAACAACCAATGCATGAATGCAATACAATGCACATGAACATGATGCTGCGGCGTACAACCCGATCCATTTGGGCGACCGGCGCTCACTGTGGGGGGTTCAGACTCCGGAGGGGCTCCTACAGCCCAAGCGCAATATCAATATCACTCCTGATGCGGCATGCAGCCCGATCCATGCATAGTCATGAATGCACATAAGACCCTTGGGCACTAGTCACACAGCAGTTCTCAGCAAAAATATCAGTAAAATATCAATTAAGTTTTCAAATCTTAAAAAAGATGGCTGAATTTGCAAAATAGGATTTTTAAACTTTGGACTGAGATAGAAATGTACACAGCATTGCAAAAACAGTGATTTTTAATCCCCGAAGGATTTAAATATTTGGCACGAAGCCCAAAACATGACAATCGGTCCAAATTATGATAATTAATACCTTTAACAGGATGTCAATTCAGCTCCAAGCAATTTAGTAGTATTTTTATTAAGCGGGACAGACCAAGTCACAATTCCCAATGGTGCTCTATCCCACGCCCGTTATCCGGCATGCAAGTCACCTCAATATAGCACTATGATGTGCAAGTACGGGGTTTTAAACCCTCAGGACATTATTTACAGGTATTACCCACCTCGAACCGGCGAAAACTCTAGCCCACGACGCCTTTGCCCCTCAAACTGGCCTCCACGTGCGCCAAATCTAACCAAAATCAGGACAAATATATCATAATATGCTAATGGGACAACACCGAATCGAAAACAATCAAAATATAACAAAAATCTCGAAACTAGCAAAACTCTAGCCCCGGGCCCACATCCCGGAAAATTATGAAATTCACGTTTCCGGAATCCTCATCTTGCCACGAGTCCGTACATATAAAATACACAACAATCGGAGTCCATTTGGCCCCTCAAATCGCCAATTTAGGCTCTCTTAGGCTTTAAGCCCTAACCACCATTTTTACCCTTAAATTCCTTGAATTTTCAGTGTTTAATCCTTGTTTTTATACCATAACAACATTATTTGGGGCTACAAGATCATACCTAATGGAATCCCTTCGAAATCTCTCAAATATCGCCCAATATCGCCTCTCCCGATGTCCCAAAATATTTTTCTAACTTCTGAAATTCGAACCTCACTGATTCATTAAACACTCAGCATTTTCGCTTCTGCGGTGCAATTGTCGCTTATGCAACTTCCGCTTCTGCGGAAATTGTCCGCTTCTGCGGTTTCACTTCAACTCATCCAAAACCATTTCTGCGGTTAATAGTCCACTTCTGCGGACTCGCATATGCGGAAAATGTTACGCTTCTGCGGAACCTCCCAAGCCATCGCCATTTCGCTTCTGCGGAACCTCCCAAGCCATCACCATTTCGCTTTTGCGATTATTTTCCCGCTTCTGCGGACTCGCTTTTGCGAATAAACTTTCGCTTCTGCGGAACTTGCTGGACTCACCAAATTTCGCACCTGCGGAGAATTTTCCGCTTATGCGGAGCCGCATCTGCGGTCTCCCTTCCGCAGATGTGGAAATACCTACTGCAACTCAAAACCAGCAAACTTCAAACTCCAAATTCTCTCGTTCAACCACCCGAATTCAACC
>MU668459.1:0-27116 GCA_026770625.1 Nicotiana glauca
ATGTTTTCCTAATTAATTCCCTTTTATTTTTAATTCTGGAATTCTTTACTTGGGGTAAAAATCACGTGCTCACACCGTGTACTATGAAAGTAAGACTATGAATGAAGCTCAAAGGAACTACACAGTGATGGAGAAGGAATTATTGGCTATTGTGTTCGCCATGGAAAAACTTAGTTCATATATTATGGGGGCCAAAGTCATAGTGCACACCGACCATGTCACCCTTAGGTATTTGATGACCAAGAAAGATTCCAAGGAAAGGTTGATGAGATGGGTGTTACTTCTTCAAGAGTTTGACTTAGAAATAGTGGACTGGAAGGGTAGTAAGAACCAAGTTGCGGACCATTTATCCTGCTTGGAGGAGGAAGGAAGGTCGTTTGACAGCCTAGAGATAAATGATACATTCCCCGATGAGCAACTACTTTCCGTGTCAATGTATGACATGCCATGGTTCGGGACATTGCTAATTTCATTGTAACTGGCATTATCCCGTGTGAGCTCTCTTCTAACCAAATGAAGAAGCTCAAACGGGATAGTTTGGATTTCTATTAGGATGAGCCATACTTGTTTAAGATTTGCACGGATGGTGTGATTCAAAGGTGTGTCCCGGAGGGAGAGCAATTGAGTATTTTGGAGGCTTATCATTCATCCCCCTATGGTGTCCATCATGGAGGGGTGCGAACGGCTTTGAAAGTTTTGAGTTGTGGTTTTTAATGGCCAACATTGTTCAAAGATGCAAGTGATTTAGTAAAAAGATGTGACCAATGTCAACGAGCGGGCGAGATTTCCAAGAAAGACGAGATGCCTCTAAACACAATTCTTGAAGTGGATATCTTTGATGTTTAGGGTATCAATTTTATGGTCCCTTTTATTAGCTCGTGTGGGAACACTTCATTCTTGTAGCGGTTGATTATGTGTCAAAATGGGTTGAGGCCATGGCCTTGCCCAACAATGAAGCTATGAGTGTAGTGGCTTTTCTAAAGAAGAGCATTTTCACAAGGTTTGGTACACCTCGGGCAATCATTAGTGATGGAGGATTGTATTTTTGTAATAGAGCTTTTGATGCCTTGCTTTCCAAGTATGGTGTCAACCACAAAGTCTCTACACCTTATCATCCTCAAGCAAGTGGCCAGGTTGAAGCATCTAACAGGGAGATCAAGAGTATTTTATCCAAAACTGTCAATGCCAATAGGACCGATTGGTCTAAAAAGTTAGATGATGCTCTATGGGCTTACCGGACCGCTTACAAGACCCCAATTGGTATGTGACCGTACCAGTTGGTGTTTGGGAAAGCATGTCACCTACTAGTGAAATTGGAGCATAAGGCCATGTAGGCCTTGAGGAAGCTTAATCTTGAGTGGGCTGTTGCGGCCAATCTTCGTGTTCAACAACTCAATGAACTTGATGAATTTCGGTTCCATGCATACTCTAGTTCATCCTTGTATAAGGACAAGATGAAGCACCTTCATGAAAAATATGCTCGTGGAAAGGAGTTCAAAGTTGGTGATTTGGTCCTCTTGTTCAATTCTCGTCTAAGGTTGTTTCCCGAAAAGCTGAAATCAAAGTGGAGGGACCATTTGAAGTTGTATGTGTGACCCCGTTTGGTGCTCTAGATTTGAAGAACAAATGTGGTGAAGTCTTTAGAGTTAATTGGCACCGTGTCAAGCATTATCTTGGGAATTTTGATGATAGCCATGTGGTGGCTGTTGTTCATTTCAAATGATATGATGGTAACCCGCGTCGTGCCACGACATTAAATCGGGCGCTTCTTGGGAGGCAACCCATGTGTTTTTCTTTTTGTTTTCTTTGATTTATTGGTAGTATAGGATTGATTTTTTGGCTAACTAGTTGTGAGATGTTGCAGGGATTGAGTTGATGCAGTGCAGGACATAATGGCGAAATTGTTCAATCTCTGAAGTTTCCAGTGCGGCCGCACTACACTTTGTGCAGTCCGCACTGGTGTGAGACAATGTGAGGACTCTTTGAAGTTTTCCACCACGGCCACATTGCATTTACTACGGTCCGTAGTGGATCTCCGCGGCCGCGTTATCTTTTGTGCGGACCGCAGAGGCTTGCTTCCAAAGGTTTGTGTAATACAACCCAGCGCGGACCACGGTCCTTTTTGTGCGGCCGCACTGGTAGGTGAGGTTGGGCCCCATGGGCTTCTGTATAAATAGACCTCAAGGGTCTCCTGTTACCCTTTTCGAAAAATTAACTCTCAAAGGCCCTAAAATTATTGTTCATTTTCTCTCTTCATCATATTAGCTTGTTTGCATTGTGTTGATTCACTTTTTCTCAATATCGGGAAACAATTCACCCACTTCTTTTTAGTTTAATTGTTTAATTTCATTTTCTTTTCTTTTCTGCTAGCTTTGTAGTCTTCTCCTCACGTAATTCTTCAATTTTTAGGTTAGTTTAGTTTAACTGTTAATTTTTGTGTGCTTGGTGAGCATGTTAAACTGCATAATTGAGTAGGGACCATATCTAGGTAAAAATTTGAACTAAAAGTCAAAATCCCAAAACCCTAACTCAGTACCAAGTTTGGGCACCCACCGCGGACCGCGGTCGTGTTTGTGCGGTCCGCAGTGGCCTCAATACGGCCGCATTACCACTTTGTGTGGACTGCGGTGATGAAATCCTAAGAGGTTACCATTGTCCAGCGCGGTCGCACTGCATTTTGTGCGGACCGCACTGGCTCACTGCGGTCGCGGTACTATTTTGTACGGGACATGGTGGTGAGATTCAGAGAGCTATTTTTTAGGACCTTAGACCTGTGCTGACTGTGGTCATTCTTGTGCGGTCCGCGGTGGCCTTAGTGCGGCCGTACTTCCATTTTGTGCGGTCCGCACTAGCCATGTTCTGGAAATGTATAATGTTGTTCTGCAATTCTTCCTGCACTAATCTCTCACTATTTCTTCTGATACTAACAATTTTAGATTTTGTGTTTGCAGATAATGGTTAAACAATAAGGGAGAAAAGGATTAAAACAACCTAGGAGAGGTGAATCCTCCCGGGGAGGAAAGCAGAAGATGAGAAAACTCACTCCCCAAGTTCGGGAGAGTACAAAAAGTTTGAGAAAAGCAATAAAATCAGCTGACAGAGCTGCTGATAAATCAGGGAGTGAGTACGAGCCTTCACAGGATGTTTCCTCATATTCCATTCCCACTCATATCCCTGACTGGCCCCGGAGGTTGAGACTGACTGATGACACTCCTCCACCATCACCCACTATCTGAAGGCTAATCAATATCATTTCTGAGTCGTCTGAGGGCTCAGCAGCCGGTAGTGGAGACGACTCCACCTCCCCCACAACTTCATTATCTGGGGAGAGTGCAGGCGGAGATGAGGAGGAGGTGCAGGGAGCTGAAGGTGGTGAGCCTCACGTGTGAGGCATTGATTGAACTAGGAAGCCCGATGTTTGGGAGGACAGATTTGTGAGTCAAGTGGCATACCATAAGTTTAGGGAGTGGTGGCCGGTGAGGCATTTGATGTCGGAGCGGAGTTTCATTGAAAAAGACTTACTACCCCACAACCCTGACGTGCAGAGGCAATTTAGAACTAGAGTGAAGTGGGAAATATTTATGGAGAATTATATAGATTCCAATGAACACATGGTCAAGGAATTTTATTGTAATGTAGCCCACATCGTCAAGGGTTCCAAAGGGACCAAGATTCGAGACAAAAAGGTGTTGTTTGACGAGAAGTCTGTGAATGATTATTTGGGCCTCAATGAAGAGGACAAGACTCTATATCTGGCAAAGTTGGAGATGGGTGAGGGGGTCCGTCCATGGTTAGCTCAGTACCTGGCAATCCTAGGTGCCTTTCCTGAGTAATTGACTGTGGGGGTAAAAATACTGAGGAGGACCCTAAACTTTGAAGCTAGGGGTTGGGAGACCTTTGTTTGAAGCAGGTTAGACCCCACTACACTTGACCAGACTCCTTCTCTCCACCGGGTTGTGTTGGTTGCATCGATCATGGCGGGATACTCTATTAATATGGGAAATGTGATGTCCCGTATTATCTTATTAGCGGGTGCAGAGCATGACCGGGACTAACCTTTCCCCAACATCCTCTCTATGTATTTCTGGGACTTGGAGGTGGAAAAGAAAGCCTATGATGTCAAGGCCAAACCGGTAGCTCCATTCTCATGGTAAAGTTTGAAGGGGCCAGACAACCTCAAGGACAAGAACTACAAGGCTCCTGCTTCTGCCCCAACTGGCCAGTATGAAGAGCCAGTTATGGTAGAGGCCTCCACTAAGCCTACCTCCACAGTTGCTGACATGCCTCCCGGACCTTCCATTACTACTGACTTGCCTCATGGTCCTACCACCTCAGCTGGCCCGGAGATTCCATCTTTTCGGGCCCATCATATCACTGCCCACTGGCTGAGCCAAACGCTTCAGAGCATGAATAATTGGATGCATACTGCTTCATCCAAGTTGTCTACCTTGACCTCCATCATTGCAGCTCAGTCGGCTCCTCAGCCAGCATAGGTCCCACAGTCTATAGAGGATGCCTTGAAGAAGATACTTGACAACCAGGAGAAGATCCTTAGTACCCAGGCTGATTTGGCAAAGGCAGTGGATTCACATGGCAAGGCTCTAAAGGAGTTTGCCAAGGAGCACAAGAAGCTGCGCAAGACACGGGCCTATAAAGCATCCATAAAGGAGATGAGGGCGGATGCGGATAGACTAAAGGCAGATCAGCCGCCTTTAGACTTATTGTTTGAGGACCCAGCTCCAGCAGCAGTTCCAACAGCAGCCATAGATCCGGAGCAGACATTAAGGCCTCCGAAGAGGAAGAGGACGACCCCGAGAGAATATGATGCATCATCCAGTTGGCGGACCCACCGGAGGCTTCCTCCAGTCAGCCACAGGATGTACCAGATCCACAACCGGTCCAGGTCCAGTCCCAGGTCCTAGCAGCTGAGCAGTAGGATGCCGGGAACTAGTTTGAGGTTCCCGAGCATACAGAGGACCCAGGGACCACTCATGATCCTATGCAGATGGACGAGGCTTAGGGAGTCTTCATATCCTTTCCTTATACTTTTTGGTGCTTATTTGCTTTAGTTGGCATTGGGGACAATGTTAGCTTTTATTTGAGGGGGTGCGCCCTACATTTTATCCTTGGATGATTGTATATATACTGATGTAGTTTATGCTTTCTTTTGATTTTCATTTGGTATGTATATAATTTTACATTTAGCTACTTTTATCGCACTTTTTATCTTTCCTCTGGTATGTATATAAAGTTACATTATTGTATATATTCATCCCCTGTTGTATATTCATTCCCCTATTGTACATATTCATTCTATTTTCTATTTTCGCAAAAAAAAAATTATTTTCTTCTGTAGGCTCGTAGCTTTTTGTTTTGTTTTGGACATTTTTAATAAGCCTTTTGTTTTCTTAATGCCACGGTTCTTTCCAAAGGTGGAGTATTGTGTGAACCGAGTGGCTCTTCCCAATGATAGATGGCGTGACAGCCTTCTTAAGGGTTTTAGTCCATTTTTGTTTTTGTTTTTGTTTTTGTTTTTGTTTTTGGTAGTTTATAGTTAAGGGTACCTCAAGCAAAGCTTTACTTGGGCCTAGCACATTTGCCTTTGATCCCATGGTCAAAGACAAAATATTGTGTTTAGGATGGTGAAAGTTATGGCCTTGAGACTCTTGCGTTGGCCGATAATCATCAAGTGGTTTTTTTGGTACCATTGTGTGCTCAAATTGTATCTAAGGTCATTGTGGGCCCCCGACTCTATGTCTTTAGAAATCCCTTAGCTTGTGTGGTGACAAATCTAATTGCGAGTCCAAGTCCCGAGCCATTGGTCTAGAACTTGCCCTCAATGTTTGTTGAGGCGAAATCTTAAGTGAAATTTGACTTAAGAAGTGATTATAGGCTCTCGTTGATCCAAATGATAATTGGACAAATTTCATAGCCTACCAATGATAATATCCTAGTCAACCCTTTTGAGCCTTAGACCTTTTTCTTTCAAGAACCATGTTACAAGCCTATACCCGTTATAAAAGATACCCTCTCTTGGCACCCGATCTTTCCTTGAGCACATGGAAAAAGTATAAGTTTGGGGGGAGAGACGAGGATGACCAAAAAGTGGTATAAGACACAAAAATGAAGAAAAGGAAAGGCATTGAAAAGGAAAGAAAAGCAAAAGACAAAAAGAATGCTCACATGTGAGAAAGAATAAAAAGGAATTCAAGAAAAGCAAAAGAAAGAAAGGTGTGGAAAGTTGAAAAAGGAGAAACAGTTTGAATTGCATAAGAAAGAGTGACAATGTGTCTCTCTAACCCCTTAGAAAGAAGTGTGATGACTCAAAGAGTCAAGAGAATGTGTGCCAAATAAATCAAAAGAAGTTCTTAAGGGAAGATGGAACCCACTTAGATCAAAACATTTCCTACCCTAAACCAAAAGACTTCACAATGACTCCACAAAAGCCCTATATGATCTTAAGTTGAATGAAGCTTACATAAGGGGCAAGCATATGGTACCTAGAGCCGGACTTATGACCTTTTCTTGAGAGAGATGAGTGAATTCCTATTAACCTCGATTTGTGTGTCAATACTCTAAAAAGGTGATGTTTGCCTAGGGAGAGTTGAGGATGTATGAGTTTGGGTTCCACAATGACTAAAGTAATTGAAAGAGTTCGTTGATGTATTGAGTCAACTCTTGATGCTCTTGTGTCACACTTGATCCATGATTTTTCAAAGGTTAAATGTTGTTAATGATGCATTTGTATTGAGGGCAATTGTTAGTCCCAATTGATGATTTTTAAGGTTAGTTTAGGATAGCTGGAAATTCTTGGATTTTACCTTAAGGGGTGGGTCTTATTTTGTTTGCTTGAGAACAAGCAAAAGCTTAAGTTTAGGGGACTTGATAACTAGAGATTTTGACATGTTTTATACTCCTTCTTGCTTACGCTTTGATTATAAATTGTTACAAACTAGTCCAAAAGGCTCATAAATTGTGCTTGAATGCAGGTTTGATTGACAAAGTGATGAAATGTCAAAAATCGGCTCAAAAAGAGTGAAACCTTCTCAAGTACCTAAAACAAGGCAAAACTCAAGAGAACAGGCCTAGTGCGGCCGCACTACTCTTTGTGCAGTCCGCACTAGAGAGATTCAGAGAGTCAAAAATCAAGGCTTCAAGTAACGCGGCCGAACTCCATTATGCACGGTCCGCAATGAAGGCTCTGCGGCCACACTCCATTATGTGCGGTCCGTGGAAGAGAAGTTCAGAGAGGTGAAAATTGCCATGTATCAAGCTGCGCGGTCCGTGGTCATATTTGTGAGGACAGCATTAGAGACCTCCACGGCCGCGATCCATTCTACACGGTCCGCGGAGCCTGAGTTCAGAGATCCAAGATTGCAAGTCCAAGAGCCTAGTACGACCGCAGTCCATTTTATGTGGCCCGCACTGACGCCGCAGGGGCATTTTTGTCCAGTTTCTAGTTTAGTATAAATAGAACCTTTTTCTATTTTTAGGGTATTAGTTATTTTATACCAGTAGTTGTGCTCATAAGAAGCTATTTTGTAGCTATTTTGGGTACCCAATTGGTCTTGAGAGAGTCAATTGGGCAAAACCACTCTTTCTATCGATAGGTGTAGAGTGGGTAGTATTGAGTAACGGTTATAACATATTTCCCCAATCATGTCAATCGTGCCTTAGATGCAATTACCTGTCAATTAGCCACCTAGGTAAAAGTCACTACCCTAGTGCCTTTAAAAGTATTATATACAACTTGTAGCAATTTACTCTTAGATTAATATAGTTGCAATTATAATTTGTAGTTTAATCGTAGCAGAATATATAGAAAAACCAAAAATGAATAGAAGTGTATTTGGAACAAATACGCAATTCCAACCTAAATAGATACTCGACTCCATTTCTAGCTCCCTGAGAAAATCAATCCCGACCTACAAATCGGGTAAAAGCTATTGCGACTCTCTCTTGCTACCTTTTATTGGTGCGGAGTAGGCAGCGATCACTTGGTAGACTCCAGCCTCCGACCTTCAGCGGTGCAGAGGGCGAGGATGCCTAGGGTTTCTTGGATAAGCTTGAGAGGATGCTTCGTACAACAGGGATTCTAGAGACCAGTGGTGTGGCATTTACCACCTTTCAGTTTGCTGGGGCTGCCTTCACTTGGTGGGAGGCGTATGAGAGGCGTAGGCCTGTTGGTGCAGCGCCCCTTACTTGGTAGCAGTTCTCTATTCTCTTTCTGGAGAAGTATGTGACGCAGTCTCGCTGAAAGAAGCTGTGCAGGCAGTTTAACCTGTTGCGTCAAGGAGAGATGAAAGTGATGCAATATGAGACGTGGTTCTCCAAGTTATCTCGTCATGCGGTTTGATTGGTTCCTACAGATTAAGAGAGGATCAGGAGGTTTGTTGATGGCCTCACATATCAGCTTCAGATTCTCATGACTACGGAGAGAGTGACAGGTGCTACCTTCGAGGAGGTTGTTGATATCGCCCGTAAGATTGAGTCGGTTCGCCGTTAGGAGCAAGAAGAGAGGGAGGCCAAGAGGCCTCGGGGATATGGTAGCTTTAGTGGTACTCCTTCGAGGGGTGAGTTCCAGTAGAGTAGGGGTCGTTCATTCAGGAAGGCATATTCAGCTCGCCCAGGCTATTGTGGGGCATCATCTGGTCATGGTTTCAATAGTCCTCATCAGGGCACTCATCACTTAGTGCCCTTCTAGCTTAGAGTTCGCCCCGTGCTCCGTCAGTCCAGGGTTTTTCCATGCTAGGTCCTTCTACTGGTCATTCTGGTGCTAAGGGTTCCCTTCAGTCCCCATCTCCAGCACCGGGGAGTTGCTATGAGTGCGGAAAGTTTGGGCATATAAGGAGGTAGTGTCCTCATCTTTATGATGGTCAGTCTCAGCAAAGGGGACAGTCCTCGACTCATGCTCTAGTTACTTCACCACTCGCCCAGCCAGCTAGGGGTGGAGGTTAGTCAGTTAGGGGTTGCCCTAGAGGGGGAGGTCAATCAAGGGGCGGTCAGGCCCGTTTCTATGCTCTTCCAGGTAGACCAGATGTTGCTGCTTCAGACGCCGTGATTTCAGGTATTGTTTCAGTCTGCCATAGAGATAGATCTGTATTATTTGATCCCGGTTCTACCTTCTCTTATGTTTCATCATACTTTGCTCGTAATGTGGGTGTGCCCCGTGAGTCTTTGGGTTCTCCTATTCACGTATCTACCCTGGTGGGCGATACTATTATTGTACATCGTGTGTACCGGCCGTGTGTGGAGACTATCAAGGGTCTGGAGACCCGAGTTGATCTTTTATTATTGAGTATGGTGGATTTCGATGTCATTCTGGGCATTAATTGGCTATCTCTGTGTTGTGCTATTCTGGACAGTCATGCTAAGATAGTCACATTGGTTATTCCATGTGTGCCACGGATCGAGTGGCAAGGTGTGGCTGATTATATTCCTAGTAGAGTGATCTCTTTCTTAAAGGCCCAACGTATGGTTGGGAAGGGTTGTCTTTCGTATCTAGACTTTGTGAGAGATATCGGAGCTGAGACTCCCAATATTGATTTTGTTCCAGTTGTGAGGGATTTCCCTGATATATTTCCTGCAAACCTGCCGGGTATGACACTGGATAGGGATATTGATTTTGGTATTGACCTGGTGCCGGAGACTCAGCCCATTTGTATTCCGCCGTATCGTATAGCACTAGCGGAGTTGAAGGAGTTAAAGGAGCAGCTTCAAGAACTCCTTGACAAGGTGCACCGGTTCTGTTTGTGAAGAAGAAGGATGGCACCATGAGAATGTGCATTGATTATATGCAATTGAACAAGGTAACAATTAAGAACAAGTATCCCTTACTTCACATTGATGATTTATTCGACCAGCTTCAGGGAGCGAGAGTGTTCTCCAAGATTGATATCTATTTCGGTTATCACCAGTTGAAGATCATGGATTTGGATATTCTCAAGACGGCCTTCAGGACCAGATATGGTCATTATGAGTTCTTGGTTATGTCTTTTGGGCTGACCAATGCCCCAGCAGCATTCATGCATTTGATGAACAGCGTGTTCCGACCTTATCTTGACTCGTTTGTCATAGTCTTCATTGATGATATTCGGGTATATTCACGTAGTCAGGAAAAGCACATGGAGCATTTGAGGTTTGTGTTGTAGAGATTGAAAGAGGAGAAGCTTTATGCAAAGTTCTCTAAGTGTGAGTTTTGGCTCAGTTCAGTGGCTTTCTTGGGGGACGTGGTGTCCAGCGAGGGTATTCAGGTTGATCTGAAAAAGATAGAGGCAGTTCAGAGTTGGCCCAGACCATCCTCAACTATAGAGATTCGCATCTTTCTTGGTTTGGCTGGCTATTATCACCGGTTTGTTCAGGGATTCTCATCTATCGCATCGCCCTTAACCAAGTTTACTCAGAAAGGTGCTTCATTTGTATGGTCAGACGAGTGTGAGGAGAGCTTTCAGAAGCTCAAAATAGCCTTGACCACAGCTCCAGTGTTGGTTTTGCCATCAACTTTAGGTTCATATACCGTGTATTGTGATTCTCGAGAGTAGGGATTGGTTGTGTTGATGCAGGAGGGTAGAGTTATTGCTTATGCTTCTCGTCAATTGAAGCCTCATGAGAAGAACTACCCCGTTCATTATTTGGAGTTGGCTACCATAGTTCACACACTGAAGATTTGGAGGCATTACTTTTATGGCGTATCTTGTGAGGTGTTCACCGATTATCACAGTCTTCAGCATTTGTTCAAGCAAAAGGACCTTAATTTGAGGCAGCGAATATGGTTGGAGTTGCTTAAGGATTATGATATCACTATATTGTACCATCCGGCGAAGGCCAATGTGGTGGCAGATGCTTTGATCTGAAAGGTAGTGAGTATGGGGAGTTTGGCATAGATTCCGGTTGGGGATAGACCTCTTGTAGTTGATGTTCAGGCCTTGGCTAATCAGTTCGTGAGGTTGGATATTTCGGAGCCTAGTCGGGTATTGGCTTGTATGGTTTCTCGGTCTTCTTTATATGATCGTATCAGAGAGTACTAGTATGATGATCCACATTTGCTTGCCCTTAGGGATAGAGTTCAGCATGATGATGCCAGAGATGTGACCATAGGTGATTATGGGTTGTTGAGGATGCAGGGCCGGATTTGCATGCCCAATGTGGATGGGCTTTGGGAGTTGATTCTGGAGGAGGCCCGTAGCTCGCGGTATTCCATTTATTAGGGTGCCGCGAAGATATATTAGGATTTAAGGAAGCACTATTGGTGGAGAAGAATGAAGAAAGATATTGTGGGATTTGTATCTCGGTGTCTCAATTGTCAGCAGGTAAAATATGAGCATCAGAGACCGGGTGGCTTGCTCCAACAGATGGTTATTCCATAGTGGAAGTGGGATAGGATCACTATGGACTTTGTTGTAGGACTTCCACATAATTTGAGGAAGTTCGATGCTATTTGGTTGATTGTGGATCGGCTGACCAAGTCCGCGTACTTTATTCCTGTGTGTACTACCTATTCTTCAGAGCAGTTGGCAGAGAGATATATCCGGGAGATTGTTCGTTTGCATGGTGTCCCAGTTTCTATCATTTCAGATAGGGGCATTCAGTTTACTTTGCAATTTTGGAGATCTGTGTAGCGAGAGTTAGGTACTCAGGTTGAGTTGAGCACAGCTTTTCACCCTCAGACGAACGGGCAGTCCGAGTGCACTATTTAGATATTGGAGGATATGTTGTGTGCTTGTGTCATAGATTTCGGAGGGTCATGGGATCAGTTTCTACCGCTTGAAGAGTTTGCCTATAACAACAGCTACCAGTCGAGTATTCAGATGGCTCTATATGAGGCTTTGTATGGGAGGCGGTGTAGATCTCCAGTTGGTTGGTTCAAGCCCAGTGAGGCTAGGCTATTGGGGACAGATTTGGTGCAGGATACTTTGGAGAAGGTAAAGGTGATTCAGGAGAGGCTCTGTACAGCGCAGTCAAGGCAAAAGAGTTATGATGACAGGAAGGTTCGAGATGTGTCTTACATGGTTGGTAAGAAGGTTCTGTTGAAGGTTTCACCCATGAAGGGTGTTATGAGATTTGGGAAGAAACGGAAATTGAGCCCTTGGTTCATTGGGCCTTTTGAGGTGCTTTGGAGGATTGGGGAGGTGGCTTATGAGCTTGCTTTGCCACCCAGCTTGTCGAGCGTGCATCCAGTATTTCATGTTTTTATGCTCCGGAAGTATATTGAGGATAGTCTCATATTTTGGATTTCAGCATGATTCAGTTGGATGATGATCTAACCTATGATGTCCAGTAGCTATTTTGGGTCATCAGGTACGGAAGTTAAGGTCAAAGGATATAGCTTAAGTGAAGGTACAGTGGAGAGGTTGGCCCGTGGAGGAGGCTACCTAGGAGACCGAGCGGGAGATTTACCTGTTTGAGGCTTCAGGTATATTTCTTGACTCGTTCGAGGACGAACTTTTGTTTAAGCTAGGGAGGATGTGATGACCTGGCCAGTCGTCTTATGAGTTACTGCTCCGTTACCCCCAATTTTGCTTCTTTATGCTTTGTTTATCCGTGTTTCATGGTATTGAGACACTTAGTCTCTTTTAAAGAAGTTTAAGTTGGAAAAAGTCAACCAGATGTTGACTTATGTGTTAGAGGGCTCGGATGTTAGTTCTGATGGTTCGATTAACTTTGGGAGGCGATTTGGGACTTAGGAGCGTGATCGGAATAAGTTTTAGAGGTTCAGAGTAGATTGAGGCTTGAATTGGCGAAATCAGATTTTTTTGGTGATTTTCGGTTAATAGGTGAGATTTTGATATAGGGGTAGGAATGGAATTACGAGAGTTGCAGTAGCCTCTTTATGTCATTTGGGATGTATGTACAAAATTTCAGGTCATTCGGACGTGGTTTGTTTGGGTTTTTTATCAAAACGGAATTCAAAAGATTTTAGAAACTTAGGCTTGAATCCGATGTGTTTTGGTTGATTTGATGTTGTTTGAAGTATTTTGAAGATCGGTACAAGTTTGAATAAGTTTTGGAATATGTTGGTGCCTTCCTTGGAGGTCCCAGGGGCCTCGGGTGAGTTTCGAGGGGTTGAACGGATCATTTGAAGTTGAAGAAAGTTGCAAATTTTAGTCTTCAGCAGTTGTAGGTATTTTACTCTTTGCATTTGCGAGTGGACCCTAGCGTTCGCGAAGATTCAGTTTAGGAAGGCAAATATTAAGCCTTCGTGTTCGCAATGGGAGCTCCGCATTCGCGAAAGGCTAAGGATTGGTGTATCGCGTTCGCGGGCGAATAGTCGCGTTCGCACAGAAGGAATTGAGAGGCTGAGCTTCAACGGAATTTACTCATCGCATTCGCGAGGGCTTGATCGCGATCGTGTAAGAGGAAATTTTGTCAAGGTTAAGTTGTTCTTCGTGAACGCGAGGCGTTAACTGCATTCGCGAAGAAGGATTTTCAGGCCTTGGCAGAAGTTTAAAAGGTCGTCTTGTCCACGAATATGGGGTTTATTTCCTCCATAGTAGGTCGGTATTTGAGGTTTTTGAAGGAGATTGAAGAGGGATTCAAGGGGAAACGTTTGGAGGTAAGAATTTTGGACTTAAAACTCAATTTATTGTGAAATCTACCTAATAAATCATGGAATTTAAGCCTAAAATTGGAAAATTAGGGCTTGGGATTAAGAGACTTTAAATGAGGATTTAAGGGGTCATTTGGACTCCGATTTTAGTATTCTTGATATGTATAGACTCGTGGGAGGATAAGGATTCCAGTGATATGATTTTTATCGAGTTTCAACATGTGGGACCAGGGGTCAGGTTTGGCCAATTCCGGAATTTTGGTATTATTTTGATTGTTTTCATTTGGGCTTCGTTCCCTTAGCCTATTTTGACGTCCTTGTTCTGATTTTGGTTAGATTCGACATGAGTGGAGGCCATTCGGGGGGCAAAGGCATTGTGGAGTAGTATTTTTACCAGTTTGAGGTAAGTAACCATTGTAAATCTAGAACTGAGGTTACAAAACCTCGGTATTTGACTTGTTTTGATAAATGCTGTGACGCACATGCTAGGTGACAAGCGTGTGGGCGTGCACCGATAGGAATTGTGACTTGGCACATCCCGTAGCGACTATTATGCTGCGTATTTGGTTTGGAAATATTATATTATTCCGTATTTTGGATATTTATACTGTATTATGGGTTGTATGCCATGTTTGGGGCCTTGTGCCGATCTGTAGAAACCCTTAGGGGCATTTTGATTGTTTTTCCTCACTTTACTTGCTAAAAGCATATCCTCAGTCATGTTTTACCTGTTTAAATGTCTAAAACTGGTTTATTCTTTCCACTTCTAAATGAGAGAACTATTTGGACTGAGTTCCCTAATTTTCACTGTTGTGCCCGAGAGCTTGTGAGGTTAATGACTGAGAGAGGTCGAGAACCTAAGTATGAGGAAATTTATATATATGTGAGTTATGGGTCGGGATGCGCGCCGTAGCGATATGATGTTTCGGTTGTAGGAGCCCCTCTAGAGTTCGCACACCCCTAGTGAGCGTAGTCGACTATAAATATATGGATCGAGCTGCACGCCATAGCGGTTATTATGATTTCTATTATTATGAGATATTATGAGACTAAGTGACGAGGGTTGAGTCACGAGTGACTGAGAGACTGCCCGAGAGGCCATAATTTGAGTGATTCCTTGTCCGAGGGGCCCAGTTATGATTTTTTCACTGATTTCACACTTCTTTTAAATAAGCCTCTATTGGATATATTGCTAAATATATGAATTCAAGTGTTTTAAACTGAAAATGATGATTTTATGACGAGATTGGTTTTAAACTTGTAAAGTTGATACGTTATTTTGGTGATTATTCAGTTATATGCCTTTTGAACTACTCGTCACTGCTTTCAGTCCTTATTTGCTTTAGTTACTTACTGAGTTGGTGTACTCACGTTACTCCCTGCACCTTATGTGCAGATCCAGGTGCCCGAGCGGCAGAGTGAGGGTCCTCAGCTGATCCAGAGTTTGACGGAGATTGCAAGGTAGCTGCATGACGTCCGTAGCCCTGTTTTCTCTTTCCTATCTTGTTCTTTTCCTCACTTTCTAGACTTATGATGGATTAGACATTCTGTTATGTATTAGAGGCTCTAGACTCGTGACACCAGATTATTGGGGTTGTGTAGTTTATCTGTTTATTTGACTTCCGCATATTTTTCTGTTGCTTTAAACATTTATGATGAAATTTGGTATCTAAAACCTGTGATATAAAATGGCTTATTGTTAAAGGGAAAAGGGTTGTGGTTAGTTGATTGGTTGGCTTGCCTAGTAATATGATAGGCACTATCACGACCGGTATTTGGGGTCGTGACAGACATCTAGCCCTTTCAAAGGGTACTCTAGTTGTGTGTATTGGTCATGTCTATGACCTATGTGTTCTCAACATATCTTGTCAATTCCATAACTTCTTGAGGAATTTGCGTATTTGTTTTCTTATCACTAAGGTGCGTTCTAGGTGTCCCCTACCCCTTTTTCCTTATATGAAGTCTGTTTGTCAAAGTGTTTTCTGAAGCTGTTTTGGGATTGGTATTCTGATTTCAAAATGTTCTTTTTCATGCTTTTCCAACTACTGTTTTACTCAAACCAGTACAGGTTTTCAGAAAACTCTTTTCCTTCCTAAGACCTTTCTTTATACTATTTACCAAACTCTTTCAAATCATTATGCACTCTCACATTACTCTTAGATTACTAAGTCTTGCCCCTTCTGATATATGTACTACTTTGAGACCCTTGAGATCTCTCTGAACTCTGACATATCAGGACTGGCACTTTTACACTGCACATAATCAGTCTTTGTTTGAGGAAAGTCTGGGTGTAAGCACTGCCTGAGATCCTTGAGGTCCTTAGGGAACTCTGACACACCTAGACATGAATTGGGCTATGGAACTTTGGGCATTTAAGACTAGTGAAGGCTTGATACACCATAATTATTTTGGGCATGTTTCAGGCTCCCTATAGCTTAAATTCTATTCTATTTATGTAATTTATATTCAATTCTTGGTCTGTAATAATTTTTGTAAACAAACATTGGGGTGATTAGTGAAAAAGAGTGGGTAGTCACATATTGTGAGTAAAGTTAGGGTAGATAACATGCCTATAGGGTCTATTTCAATTTAAATGTGTTTTGTTAGATAACATGCCTATAGAGTCCATTTCAATTCAAATGTATTTTGCTAGATAACATGTCTATAGGATCCATCTCAATTCAAATGTGTTTTGTTAGATAACATGCCTATATGGTCCATTTCAATTCAAATGTGTTTTGCTAGATGACATGCCTATAGGAGTTCATTTGGTTCAAAACGTGTTTGTTAGATAATATGCTTATAGGATCTACTTTGGTTCAAATAAATTCTTCTTGCTTTGCCTTCACACAATTAGATCATGCCTATAGCATCTAAATCGACTTTAATAGAAATCATGCCTATAGAGATTTTGCTTTGGTCAAATAAGTTATGCTTGTTGCACCTTATGTCTAATTAGAAATTATGCCTATAAGATCTAAAACCAGTTTAGTTAGACCTAAAATAATTTTAACTTTAACTCATATTTGTAGATTCTGAATCGATTTAATTAACTAATCTGTCCGTTTCTTTAATAAGTTTTCAACGTTGCCTTAATTAATACTACTAGAGAGCATGCCTACATGATCCAAATTGCCCGTTTAAAATTGTTTACTGTCTCATTGCATTCATAATCAATAATAGATATTATGACCATTGGACATCACTATTATACGCCTAGGCAAACCTATAGTACGATTAAAAATCCTGCAATTGTAAAACTTGCTCTGTTATATGTGACTGCTCATATTCAACAGGTCTAAAATCAGTAGGCAAACTAAATAGGTCTTTGATACTTTGGTCCAAATTCAGTACTGCATATTCTCTGCTCACCTAGATATCTTGTTCTAGGGCCTCTTTTAAATATCTAAAAAATGTTGTTTGAGACGTGCACTTACTTGCTCTATTTGTGGAGGTAAAATGTGAGCCCTTAATTGTTCCCTCTTTAATGCAGTCTTTATTATTTTGGTTGACGCCTAGATTTTTCTCTTTTAAGTACCTTAACATGGTCTAGAACTACTTAAATTAAAGGTCCTAAATACCTCCAAGGCCAAAGGAAGGGATGGGTAGTGCATGCATAGGATATCTTTCGAGGTTGCCAGAATGCTTTAGGTTATGACCAAAGGGAGGGAATTGGTTAGTAAGGATATGATGAATACACGCTAATGTCACGTGTAGCCCCTTATTGAAGAGTAATTACCGGACATTGTGTGGGTATGATCCTATAGGCAAACCAACCTAAGAGCCCTCTTTCCCAACTCCCATTGTTTTAAATGAATTTACTTTTCTTCACATATGTGCAAATTGTTCAAATATTTTCCATTGTTTTCATTACTTGAATCATACATGCACTTAGAATGTCAAGACATGTCTTTATTTGCGAGTATGTGTTAAAATTATTTATTTATTAAAATGACTAATTCACATAGTTTAAGTTTGGCCAGGACCCACCGTTATGGACCGCGAGGGGTGCCAATACCTTCCTCTCAAAGTTATTTCGAGCTCTTACCCTAATTTCTGGTAATGCAAACTAGTTCATGAGTTAATTGCTCTAGGTGCCCTAACGCACCATAATCTGTTAGGTGGCTACTCTTAAAATATCCAAATCCCAAAAGGAAAACGAATTGTTCCCAATGAATGTCGAAACCCGTACTTCCGCGGAAGAAAAAAGGGGTCGCGACAATAAGTAAATTCGTGAAGGTGAGAGGGGAAGCAAGTCAAAGAAAATAAATTTTCATCCAAGTTAGGCATGTTGGGATAAAATACGGCTCGAGCTAAAATACTCGGTATTTATAGACTAGCATATGAGGTACCACATGACCATGACAATAGGATATATATATATAAAGTATATTAAAAATGAGTAGTAATTTTTAAGTAATTTGATATAATTTTTAATTATGCGGATAATTAGTTAATTATCGGATAACGAGACATTATCTAATTACCTGATAAGTAGATAAAGATTAAATATCATACCCCATCCCCACGTGGCAACTAGCATGCTATAAAGGAATGACTAATAGCCATTCCTTGCTAAGGTGTCATGAAATTACAATACCTTTTATTTCCAGACTTTGCCTAATTAAAGTCTTTCAATTAAACACTAAAACAAAGCATGCCAAATTCATTTCAAAAGTTTCAAAACTAAGACAGAAACGTGAGGCATTCTGAAACTCTTTCAAATTTCATTCCTAAAGACATTGAAACCAGAATCTACATATTTAGCAATGTAAAATTTTGCGAATTTAAGGGAGTACGGTGTAACCTTTTCCAAGAACATCATACAGATTTTTCCCTACTCCAGATATGTTAAGGCTAAGCACTTCCTTCATTTTGCATGATCTCGTCATTACACAAGTTTGATAACGAGGCATAAAGAAAAATTCATATCCCAGAATTTACATATATTTTGCTAGTTTCGCAAATTACGTATATTTTTCAAGTTTGTAAGTTACAATATTCTCCTTATCGGGAGTTCATATTTAATTGAGTATTTTCTTCTTCCAGTCAAGAGAGCAAAGATTTTATATATACAGTATTAAATTATTTTTATTATCATCGAGCTATAATCAATGGGCAAGCCCCTATTGGGCAACCTCTGATTAGATGGTAAGTTATATACCAATCCTACTAAGGCCTAGCGCCTATGAGCGAACCCAGTTAGTCGAGATATAGAGCCTAGTATGGCCGAGTGCCTATGAGCAAGCCTACTGCGGCAGAGCAATTTTACCGGACAACTATTTTACTTACTATATTGAGAGAGTTGAGTCAGTATCAGCAGGTAAGCATATCTTCAAATTATCTTTGACTTCCAGTTACTTGCAGTTATTATATTATCAGTTCAGTTTCAACTTTCAGTATATTACCTTACATACTCAGTACATTATTTCGTTGATGTCTCTTTTCTGGGGGCGGCTTATTTTATACGTGCAGGTTCATACAGACAGGCGGGTAGACCTTCTCATTAAGTGTTGCCCAAGTTCAGCTTGATCGGTAAGCTCCGTGCCTTTCGAAGTTGCCGGGTCTAGAGTTTTATGAACATCTTGTGTATATATATGTATATATGGTATGAGTAGGTCGGGGAGATGTTCCGATCACAGTATATCCACTAGTAGAAGCTTGTAGACATATCCTGTTAGTTAGTGCAATATGTTGGGCTTGTAAGCCCTTTATGTATATTTTGTTGGTTTGTCAGCTGCAATGATTACGACGGCCTTGTCGGCCCAGCTTTATATTGATATTTAGTCAGCATTCACAGTTGTCTTGCAATTTGTCCCATGTCCAAAGTATGACATCACATGTTCAGATTTCCTCAGTCACAAGTATGGCCAATGGGACAGGACGGGACGATATTTAAGCGGAACGGTGGCGGGATGAGACTAAACGGGATGGACAAACGGGACGAAACGGTCGTCCCATCCCGTCCCGCTAACAAACGGGATGGGACGGGACGGGACGGGTTCGTGGGACTTAAGTATATTTTTTTTAAATAAAAAAAAGTTTAGTTTTTTGAAAATTACTATGTTTTTAAAGTTTGCAATGACTAGATTTTTTACTTATTTAATAAACTTAAATGTTACTATGTTAAAATAAAAATTAAAAAACTAAGTAATGAATAATAAAATATTAAAATAAAATACTTGTAATGAAATATTCTAGTAAATATAAATTTATAATAGAGTTATAATTTATTTAATATAATTTCAAAATATTAACTATTAAGTAACTAAGACAATTCATAAAAATAATTCAACGCTTAGAGCCTTTTATTTTATTAATAGAACTTTCAAATCTCAAATACAAATATAATTCTTTTGAAGAGCACCTAATCTACGCAGCCACCTTCTAGGAAGGGTTCTGTTTGAGCTAGGCCTCTTAGTAGCCAATTACAAATTATCATACTAATATTTGTAAGCTCCTGTATAGCTTCTTTGTAACTTATCAATAATATATTTCGGACATTCTACTGGAATTGGCAATGTTGATTGATATTCCATGAACTCCATGCCGTCTTCGCTCCCAGTGATAAGTATCTCATTGTATTCTTCTTCATCTCTACTGGTTAATTTTTCAAAACCAAGATTTCTTCTTTCTCAATTAATCCAATCTCTGAAAAATACAGAAATCTCTAGACTGTCCTCCGCTAATGAATGTCTATGATCTCCAATTTGAAATCTTGCTGCGCTAAAAGCACTCTCCGATGCTACTGATGATACTTGAATAGCCAGGATATCTCGGGCCATAATTGAAAGTGTTGGAAAAGCCTTGCCACGCTCCCTCCACCATGACAAAAGTTGTTCCTTGCCTTCTTCGTCTTTAATATTTTCCAATCCTTGATTAAGATAAGAATCAAGTTCATCATTATTAGACGAATCAAAACCTTTTATATCATCCATATCTTCCCATAAAACTTCTGCTCCAGACTTAGAAGTAGAAGGAGTAGTTTCAGCAGTTGTATCCATAGATTTATATTAATCAAACATTGATCTAGCATAAGAATATATGCTAGCTTGGCAGTTTTCGAGAGATGGTTGTTCATTTTCTTGAATTTCTAAATTCTCATAAATTTTACGAACAAGTCCCTTTGCACCTTTTAGTTTTAAAGATGGGTTAAGTAGAATAGACATTAAATAAACTTCGAGAATAGGGAAAAAATACTTTTTAAATTTTAAAATAATTTTTTTTATGGTCGGTGCATAAGTTAAATTTTTTTTATACTTAACAAATACAACAAAAGTTCCACAAATATACCATAGTATTTGTGTAACAGTAGGATAATATATACCAGAAAATTATTTTGTAGCATAATAAAAATTTTCTAAAAATTTAGTAAGCTCTCTCATCTCATCCCAATCAGAATCAACAATTTGATCAACAGGGTAAGCATTATGCATATTAAATACCTTTTGGATAGGCACCCGATAATCATAAGCAATTGTAAGCATTTCATAAGTAGAATTTCACCTAGTACAAATATCTTTTGGAACTTTTCTAAATGGAAGGTCAGTACTAGCATATTGTTGAGCAAATTCATGAATTCTACTTTATTTATGAGCACGAAAAATATAGACACAAGCATGTTGTATTTTACTACAAGCATCAGAAAATAAATTAAGACCATCTTTTACAACCAAGTTAAAAATATGGCATGCACATCTAACATGAAAAATTATTTGATTAATTGGACAAAGTCTAGATTTTAAGCTATTTGTCGCGGTTGTATTAGCAGAAGCATTATCTAAGGTGATAGATAAAACTTTATTAACGAGTCTATAAAAATTAAGTATTTGTAGAACAGTAGTTGCAATATATGCTCCGGTGTGTTTTGAATCAACAAATTTATAACCAATAATACGTTTTTTCAAGTTCTAGTGATGATCAAACCCAATGACATGTAATAGTTAAATAATCACAACCATTAGGACTACGACCTATATCAGATGTGATAGACACTTTACAATCTAAGTGAAAAAATACACAACGAATATACTGAAGATATTCAGTTTGAAATTTAAAAATATCATTTCTAACTGTGGTCTTAGGAAAACCTTGAAAAGCAAGGTTATAAGTTTCTTGTATATAATGCACAAAAGCAGGGTGAGAAGGAAAAGTAAAAGATAAGCCACAGACATCCACCATTGTTGCTAAGTTCTCACGATCTCTATCTTTGTTATATTTGCGTAAAACATGACCAGAAGCAGGGTCAAGTTGTTGTTGAATTTGATTAGAACCAGATCCACTAGGAGTGCCAGAAATGATGGTAGGATCTATAATTTTTCCGGCTTCTATGTTAGCTTGTATCCATAAGGATTTGTGAACATTTCTTAAATGTCTAGTTAAACCCCCCGTCCCACCACTTATTGTGTGTACAAATTGTTGCTTACATTTTTCACAGATAGCACGATGATTGAATTTATCATGTTAAAAAATTTCCATACAAGTGATGTTTTGGGACGTTCAACCTTAGGCTTACCCCTTACAGGGGGTAAAGCACCAGACTGAGATTGACTCTGAGTTGGAGATTGTGTTGCGAGACTAGTGGGTGTTTCATCTAATTCTTCTTCCTCATTTTATTCATCCTCATTTTCTTCGTCCTCAAAAAAAATATCATTGCCAAATTGTCTTTGTAAAGTTTCATGATCTAATTGTTCTCCGACATGAACATCATAAAATGTGGGGGATTGGGAAAATGAATTCATTAACATGAGTCATTTCATCAATATCTTTTCTAATTCTAGGTCTAGGAGAAGGGTTAGGATTAGGATTACTACTACTTTCACCTTTACTAGTTTTTTTAATACTTTTTTTAAAAATGCCAAATACATTTTTAGGTGTCATATTTTAAATACAAAATTATATTAAAAAAACTAACACAAAAATTAAACACACAAATGAAATACGAAAATATAACACGTAAAGTAAACACAACAATTAAGCACTAAAATGATACGCAAAAATTATATATTAAAATTAGGAGATGGAATGAGTGCACCGTGATTAAAGTTTGGAAAACTTGAAGAAATTGACCAAATATTGCTCCAAATACTTGACGAATTAATTTGAAGCTTGAAAGTTGCTCCAAAAAATTTGCCCAAATACTTAAAAGTTGAAACTTGAAAGATAGCACTTGATACTTGATAGTTTACCCTACGCGGGACGGGACGGGACGGGACGGGACGAAATGGGTCGGGACAAACGGGACGAAATGGCTATCCCGTCCCATCCTGTGTCCTGTTTAACATTGGCCCATCCCATTTAACTTGAAGCGGGATGGGACGGGACGGAGCGGGATGGGACGGGACGGAACGGGACGGGATGCGGGACGGAATGGGACGGCTCGTCTCGTTGGACAGCCATAGTCATAAGTTAGTACGCAAGGTTCGGTGAGGCACTGGGTATCGGTCTTACCCCCAGGCTCGGGGTGTGACATCGGGGCCCTTAGGTGGATTTCAGATGGTTATTGGATTGGAATTAGGACATATAAATTTCCTATGTTGCAGATCTGGTTTCCTTATTCGCGATCACATGAGTTGGTCTGCGATCGCAAAGGCTTATTTGGGCTGCTAGGATTTTTGCTCTATGCGTTCCCGAGCAAGATTTTGTGATCGCATAAGTTGGTCAGGCAGTAAATTGTGAACGCGTAGGTCTTGTGGTATTCACGAATAGAAAAAGAGGAGCATGAGTTCCCGCGGATTTTTAACTGTGATCAGGTGATGATGTTTGAGGTCGTGACGTCGCGTAGGTTTGGGAGGCAATGCATTGCGTTGGCGTTGGCGTTGGCGTTGGCTTATCCGCGTTCGCGTAGGGTAAAACTTGGCATCTTAGGATTTGTGCTTCATGATCGTAAAGCATTACCTGCGATCATGAAGAATAACATATGGAACTTAAATATTTCAAAAACGAGAATCGGAGTAAAATTTCACAATTTGATTTTGGGAGCTCGGATTGAGGCGATTCTTGGAGACATTTTCATAGGAGTGATTGGGGTAAATGATTCTAACTCGGTTTTGGTTAAATTACATGAATATATCATTTTTTTATTATTTAAATAGTTTTTTGGGTTGAAAATTTGGAGGAAAATGGTAAAACTTCTTAGGCCGAATTTTGGAGATTTAAATGGCGTTTTGGTGTCGGATATGAGTAATTTTAGTATGGTTGAACTCATGGTCGAATGGGTATTCGGATTTTGTAACTTTTGTTGGATTCTGAGACGTGATCCCGGGGGTTGACTTTTAATTAAGAACTTAGCATTTTTATATATAATTGATTCCAATAGCTTGAGTTGATTGTGTCAAATTATTTTTGGCTAGATTCGAGGCGTTTGGCAGTTGATTCGCAAGGTAAGGGCTTATTGGAGTAAAGATTCACACAATTTGAGGTAAGTAACACTTTTAATCTTGGTTCTGAGAATATGAATCCCTAAATTTTGTGTTAAGTGATCAGTGTTGAGGTGACACACATGCTGGGTGATGGACATGCCCCGTGTTAATTATGACTTAGTCAATTTCGTGGAACTGTGTAGTCGCCTTATATGAATATTATTAATGTACTTTATGTGTTGGGTCGCTTTGAGCTATGAATTTTTTTAGAAATCGTGTTTAGGGTATGAGCTAGTACTATTGGGACCCACAGTGTTCGTTCTTTTGCTGTTGAGATCATTTGTTTAATTTGCAGTTACGTACTTTGTCTCATTCATTATTTCATATCATATCTCAGTCCATGTTGTCATACATTGTCACATCATGTATCATTGATTTGGGCTTCTTGGCTGAGTATTGTAAGCCCAAGAGACTGGAGAGATTGATGAGTGAGCGAGGCCGAGGGACTGTTTGTAAGTGATATTGATGGGATCATATTACATGACACAACGGTTACTATTTACTCATGATGGGATCGAGATACACATCGTATCAGGTATTATTGATTCACAATGGGATCGGGTTGCTCGCCGCATCAGGTTTTATTAGTGCATGGGCAGGATTCGCTCCTTCGTAGTCTGTACGCCCATAGTGAGCACTTTTTTTGTTGATTCATGATGGGATTGGATTGTGTCACGACCCAATTCCCAAACCCAGTTGTGATGGCGCCTCTCATGAAGACAAGTCTAGCCAACAGAACAACAATGCCTTATTTACAATTAATAACTATAAATGAACAAATGATACGACTTATTAGTATTAATAACTGATATTTATCACTCAGCACAACCCGATTGGGATGTCACAAGTCACGAGCATCTAAGGAGTAGGAACACTACTATAGGGCCAATAATATATATATATATATACAAGATAAAAACCGGAATTCAAAGATGCAGTGCGGTGCCGCGAACGTTGGCGGTCACCTTGCTCAACTACCATAGTAAAGCCGTCGGTCCGCTAACAACCCGCTACCGGGTGAACAATACCTGCAACTGCACGCGAGGTGTAGGGAGTAAAGTGAGTACTTCCAAATCAGTGGTAATAAGAGTAAATAATAACTGAGCGGTAAAAAATTACGTAAAACATGTCGTCATGCTATATAGAAGCAGAGAAAAGCCCTTCAATTGAGAAAATCAGTGAAAACTGTGAAAATCCTTTAGAAATATCTTGACTCAGTTTAAAACCTCTTTTTGAAAATGATCTTTTCAACAGTTGCGAAAATAATTTCAACAAGTAGAAATAATCAGAAATCTGCCCCTCGGGCTCAATATCAACCTCTCAGTATAGTATCAGCCCCGCAGTCTCACTCCCAACTCACAAAGTACAACATCAGCCTCTCGGGCACAGCACTCCATTAACAAATAACACCAGGGTATCTGGTAAACAGTGCAAGAAGTAGCATGGATGCCAATGATATGAGTGCTGAATGTCATGACAACATTACAAAATAAGAACAAATGCATGAGTGCAATGCAATGCATATGACGGTACACTCTAGTACCCGCTGCGGCGTGCAGCCCGCTCCATTTATTTATCGTCGACGGCGCTCACTGGGGGTGTGTACAGACTCCGGAGGGGCTCTTACAGCCCAAGCGCAATAACAAGCCATCTCGTGGCATCACATCTAGGCTCTCAGCCTCATATCAATATCAGTATAATCATCCAGGCACTCGGCCTCAATATCAATGTAACACCGCTGCGGCGCGCAGCCCGATCCACCCATAATCAATATAATACTGCTGCGGCGCGCAGCCCGATCCATGCTCAGTCCAGAAAATCATCATAAGCCCCTTGGGCATTTATAAAACAGTAGTTCTCAGCCCGAAATAATATTTAAAATATCATTTGAGTTTTCAAAACTTAGAAGTATGGCTGAGTTTGCAAAACAGTATTTAAAATTTTGGACTGAAGCCAAATGATATGCAAGATATGCTAAAACAGAAATCTCAATCCCCGAAGGATTCACATAGTTGGCACGAAGCCCAAACATAGCAATCAGTCCAAACTATGATGATAACAAGTAGTTTCAGTTAACTACACAGTAAAAATCAATAACCGAGACGGACCAAGTCACAGTCCCCAACGATGCTCTACCCCACACTCATATTCGGCATGCAAGTCACCTCAATATAGTACTATGATGTGCAAATCCGGAGTTTCAAACCCTCAGGATATCATTTACAAGTATTACTCATCTCGAACCGGTGAAATTCCTTGCTCGCGACGCCTTTTCCCCTCAAGTTGGCCTCCACATGCATCGAATCTAACCAAAAACAGAGCGAATACATCACAATATACCAATGGGACAACACCCAATCGAAAACAATCGAAATATAGTAAAAATCTCGAAACTAGCAAAACTCGAACCCCGGGCCCGCTTCTCGAAAAATTACAAAACTTACATTATCGGATTCCTCGTCTTGCCACGAGTCCATACATACCAAGAACTCCCAAATCCGAGCTCAAATAACCTATCAAATTCCAATTTAAATTGTCAAAAACTCAAGCCCTAGTTCATAATTTTAGGCTCAATTTCCATGAATTTCTAGACCAATTTCACAATATAATCATGTTTTAAGACCAAGATTCTTACCTCACGTCGATTTCTCTTGAATCCATCTGAAATTCACGTCCAAAAGCTCCCAAGGACGTTCAAATATGGAGGAAAATAGCTTAACTCGCGGAACAAAATGACATTTTAAAACCTTTTCTGCCCAGGCCTTTTTCGCTTTTGCGGCTCCCATTTCGCTTCTGCGACTTTCGCTCCTGCAGAATTCCTCCGCTTATGCAGAGCTTCACTAATAGACCATAACTACTTTTGCGGTCAATACTCGCTTCTGCGAACACCGCTTATGCGGTTCCCCAACCGCTTCTGCGGTTTCTCCCAAAAAGCCCAGGCCGCTTCTGCGGTCCAAAATCGCATCTACGATGCCCGCTTTTGCGGAAACCCCTTTTGCGGAAATTGCCCAGGCCCTCAAAACCGCTTTTGCGATCTCTTAGCTGCATCTGCGGAACCGCTTCTGCGGCTCCTTTTCCGCAGATGCGGAAATACCAGAAGCCAGGTGCACCAGACCTGCAACAAACATCAAGATTCTCCGTTTAACCAC
>MU668460.1:10999-24917 GCA_026770625.1 Nicotiana glauca
AAAAAGGTACAATTAGAGGGAATATTCAATAGAATATTCCTTTTGAGGATTCCAAAGCAGACTAGTTGTTTCATCACGACCTCGGCCTGTCCGACCTCAGCTTGTACGACCTTGGCATGTTCGACCTCAGCCTGTCCGACCTTGGCCTGTCCGACCTCGGCTTTATATCTTTGCATGCTGAATTTATCTGGTCTAATTTTGACCCATACAGTTAGTCCCTCCGCTTATCGAGGTCGCCTCTTGGTCGAGCTCGGTGAGCAGATTTCATTAATCGTAGTTCGAGAAATTAGGATGGGGAGGTCGACTAGTATGGATTGCATCTGAGGATGCCGATGCCGAGGGAGAATATCTTGGAGATGGTGGTGAAGAGAGTGGCGATGGTGACGCCGAGTTAAATGATACCTGTCTTTTTTGACCATTGATCCGGGTCATATGTAATCTGCGACTATTTGCGCAGTGACTTTGTATAAAGAAGAATTTTTCGTCGTTATTCGTCGTCAATGTTTTTGCTTTTTACTACTTGGTGCGAGGTAGATTCCTGCATGGCGAGTCCCGGTCATTCTTTCCCTTTATATTTTCTAACGACACTTGGCCTTAGTAACATTTTGAATTCTCTTTGGCGAAGGCCCATGGCCGTAGAGGGTATTATTTCGATTTTAACAAAATATTGACCGATCATCATTCGATCGAGGTCAAACTCTTCTTTTTAGTGAAGGCATTTGGCCTCAAAGGGAGTTATTTCAAACTTGTTGAAATATTAACCCGTCGTCGTTCGATCGAGGTCGAACACTTCTTCTTGGCGGAGGCCCTTGGCCTTAAAGGGTATTATTTCAAACTTGTCGAAATATTAACCCGTTGTTGTTCGATCGAGGTCGAATGATTCTTCTTTGGCGAAGGCCCTGGGCCTTAAAGGGTGTTATTTCGAACTTGTCGGAATGTTAACCCGTCGTATTCGATCAAGGTCGAACTCTTCTTCTTTGGCGAAGACCCTTGGCCTTAAAGGGTGTTATTTCGAACTTGTCGAAATGTTAACGGGTCATCGTTCGATCAAGGCCGAACTCTTTTTCTCTGGCGAAGGACCTTGGCCTTAAAGGGTGTTATTTCGAACTTATCAAAATGTTAACCCGTTGTCGTTTGAACGAGGTCGAACTCTTATTTTTAGCGAAGGCCCTTGGCCTTAAAGGGCATTATTTCGACTTATCGAAATGCTAACTCGTCGTCGTTCGATCAAGGTCGAACTCTTCTTCTTTGGCGAAGGCCCTTGGCTTTAAAGGGTGTTATTTCGACTTATAAAAATGTTAACCCGTCGTCATCCAATCAAGGTCGAACTCTTCTTCTTTGGCAAAGTCCCTTGGCCTTAAAGGGTGTTATTTCGACTTATCGAAATGTCAACCCGTCGTCGTTCAATAAAGTTCAAACACTTCTTCTTTGGCAAAGGCCCTTGGCCTTAAAGGGTGTTATTTCGACTTATTGAAATGTTAACCCGTCGTCGTTCAATCAAGGTCGAACTCTTCTTCTTTGGCGAAGGCCCTTGGCCTTAAAGGGTGTTATTTTGACTTATCAAAATGTTAACCCGTCGTCGTTCAATCAAGTCGAACTCTTCTTCTTTGGCAAAGGCCCTTGGCCTTAAAGGGTGTTATTTCGACTTATCGAAATATTAACCCATCGTCGTTCGATCAAGGCCGAACTCTTTTTCTCTGGCAAAGGTCCTTGGCCTTAAAGGGTGTTATTTCGAACTGATTAAAATGTTAACCCGTCGTCATTCGAACGAGGTCAAAATCTTCTTTTTAGTGAAGGCCCTTGGCCTTAAAGTTCGTTATTTTGACTTATTGAAATGCTAACCTATCATCGTTCGATTAAGGTCTAACTCTTCTTCTTTGGCGAAGACCCTTATCCTTAAGGGTATTATTTTGACTTATCAAAATGTTAACCTATCGTCGTTCAATCAAGGCCGAACTTTTTTTCTCTGGCGAAGGCCCTTGGCCTTAAAAGGGTGTTATTTCGAACTTATCAAAATATTAACCCGTTGTCATTCGAACGAGGTCGAAATCTTCTTTTTAGCGAAGGCCCTTGGCCTTAAAGGGCGTTATTTCGACTTATCAAAATGCTAACCCGTCGTCGTTGGATCAAGGTCAAACTCTTCTTCTTTGGCGAAGGCCCTTGGCCTTAAAGGGTGTTATTTCAACTTATCAAAATGTTAACCCGTCGTCGTTCAATCAAGGTCGAACGTTTCTTATTTGGCGAAGGCCCTTGGCCTTAAAGGGTGTTATTTCGAACTTATAAAATGTTAACACGTCGTCATTCGAACGAGATCAAACTTTTCGTTTTAGTGAAGGCCCTTGGCCTTAAAGGGCATTATTTTGACTTATCGAAATGCTAGCCAGTCGTCGTTCAATCAAGGTCGAACTCTTTTACTTTGGCAAACGCCCTTGGCCTTAAAGGGTTTTATTTTAACTTATCAAAATGTTAACCCGTCGTCATTCAATAAAGGTCAAACTCTTCTTCTTTAGCGAAGGCCCTTGGCCTTAAAGGGTGTTATTTCGACTTATCGAAATGTTAACCCGTCGTCATTCAATTAAGGTCGAACTCTTCTTCTTTGGCAAAGGCCCTTGGCCTTAAAGGGTGTTATTTTGACTTATCAAAATGTTGACTCGTCATCGTTCGATCAAGGCCGAACTCTTTTCTTTGGCGAAGGTCCTTGGCCTTAAAAGGTGTTATTTCGAACTTATCAAAATGTTAACCCATCGTCGTTCGAACGAGGTTGAATTATTCTTTTTAGCAAATGCCCTTGGCATTAAATGGCATTATTTTGACTTATCGAAATGCTAACCCATCGTCGTTCAATCAAGGTCGAACTCTTCTTCTTTAGGGAAGGACCTTGGCCTTAAAGGTTGTTATTTTGACTTATCAAAATGTTAACCAATTGTCGTTCAATCAAGGTCGAACTCTTCTTCTTTGGCGAAGGCCCTTGGCCTTAAAGGGTGTTATTTTGACTTATCGAAATGTTAACCCGTCATCGTTCAATGAAGGTCGAACTCTTCTTTTTTGGCGAAGGCCCTTGGCCTTAAAGGGTGTTATTTCGACTTATCAAAATGTTAACCCTTCGTTGTTCAATAAAGGTCGAACTCTTCTTCTTTGGCGAAGGCCCTTAGCCTTAAAGGGTGTTATTTTGAACTTGTCGAAATATTAACCCGTCGTTGTTCGATAGAGGTCGAACTCTTCTTCTTTGGCGAAGGCCCTTGGCCTTAAAGGGTGTTATTTCGAATTTGTCGAAATATTAACCCGTCGTTGTTCGATCGAGGTCGAACGTTTCTTCTTTGGTGAAGGCCCTTGGCCTTAAAGGGTGTTATTTTGACTTATTGAAATGTTAATCCGTCGTCGTTCAATCAAGGTCGAACTCTTCTTGTTTGGCGAAGGCCTTTGGCCATTGTGGGGTGTTCCATGGGGGAGTCCCAATTTGCTAAATTTTGCTTGCATTGGAGAATATGACTTATTTCCCGTGGGAGTCTCAGTTTGCTTCATTTTGCTTGCATTGGAGAATACGACGTTTCTCGGGTGACTGCTGATAAGTTAGAATTTTAACATATTTTATGCCCCTACTTGCCTATGCTTTGATCATATATTTGTACAAAATTATACCAAAAGGCTCACAGGTTGTGCTTGTTTGCAGGTTTGATCAACAAAGTGACGAAATATCAAATATCGGCTCAAAAAGGAGTGAAATGCCCAAGTATCAAAGACCAAGAAATCTAAGGGAAGAAGGCCTTGTGCGGACCGCGCAAAGTGGAATGCGGCCGCACTAGGTGGTTCAGAGAGTTGGTAAAATCAGGCTAGAGGCAATGCGTCCGCGGTACATATCTCGTGGTTCACGGTCAGGGCTCCGCAGCCGCACTACTCTTTTGTGCTGTCCGCAGTCAAGAGATTCAGAGAACTACAATTTTGCCGAGACAATGCCATACGGTCCGCGATCGTTATTGTGCGGACCGCGCCAACTCCCTCCGCGGTTGCGGTCCATTCTACCGGTCCAAGAAGTCCACGTTCATAGAAGTCAAAGTTGAAGTCAAGGAGCCCAGTGCGGCAGCGGTCAATTTAGTGCTGCCCGCACTGACCCCGCAGGGGTATTTTGTCCAGTTTTTCCAGCCTAGTATGAATATAACATTTTACCATTTTCAGGTCATCTTTTATTTCCAGAACACAGTTGCGCTCGTGAGAACAACTTTTGTAGCCATTTTTGGCATCTTAGCTTCAAATTAATGATAGATTCTTGCAATTTAATTTAGCAGTTAGTTATTATGTCTCGTTCATCATCTATTTCTTCATTTTCTTGTTCAAGCATGAGTAGATAAACCCATTAGCTAGGGTTGTGGCTCAACCCTAGTGTGGGTAATTGATGGGTGTTGCCATCCAGGGTTAGATTGACTATGGGTGTTTGCTATTTGGGTTAGTTTAATGCTTTAATTTAGAATTGGTGGTTGCAAACACTGATTCAGGCTTTGTGGTTTTAACTTTTCTTGAGAAAGAGAATTTATGACCCCAAAAATGATCCAACAAGGAATTGGGATGGACTCATAAGAAATGATAGTCCCAATTAACGGGTTAAATCCTGAGAGAGTAATCACCCTACTTGAACCATAGTTGGTTGTCCTAATTTGCCTACCCATTTGGTCTTGAGAGAGTCAATTGGGCAAAATCACTCTCTACTGAGAGGTGTGAGAGTGGGTAAAATTGTGCAATGGTTATAGCATAAGCACCAACTATGTCAATCGAACCTTAGTAATATCTACCTGTCAATTAGCCACCTAGGTGATGTCACGACCCTAGTGCCCTTCTTCCCATTAGATACAACTTTAGCAATCATCTCGTAGCATAATCTAGCTTAAATTAGTAGTTTGATAATAGTAGTTTGTAGTTAAAACCCCAAAAATGAAGAGAAGATCATCTAAGAGCTCACATGCAACTCTATCCTAAGTAGATACCCTAATTCCCTTCTAGGTCTGTGAAGATTCGATCCCGACCCTCATATCGGGTAAAAGCTATTACGACCCTCTTCTCCTACTCTTTAGTAGTGTGGAGTTGGCTGCGGTCACTTTTTGGCGCCATTGCTGGAGAGCTTATGGTTTTTGGCTATCTATTTAGTAGCTTTGTGTGTTGCTCTTCTTTACTTCTTATTTACTAATTTTGTTTGTGTCGATTACTCAGGTACAAATGGCTCTCAATGCCAATGACCCTCTTGGCAATATGAATGCGGGGAGGAGGTAGATGATCTTGATCAGGAAGAGGTTCCTATATTACCTCAAGCTCCATATAGAGGCCGTCAGGCTAATGTAAATGACAACAATAATATTCCAGACCCTCCTTCGCCACCGCCAAGAGTGGCTCCAAGAGTCCTCCCAAATCAAGGATTTGCGAGTGCCATCGTTCCTCCTCGAATTCGGGTGGGGAACTTTCAAATTACAAATGTCATGTTGACCTTGCTCGAGCAAAGAGGGTATTTTACGGGCACCTCCGATCAAAATGCGTACAAGCACTTGAAGGGGTTCATAGATACATGTTGGGGTAGCAAGCAAACAAACGTATCTGAGGATGCATTGAGATTGAGGCTTTTCCCGTTTTCTCTTCGGGGTAAGGCATTGGATTGGTTAGAAAGGCTCCCCAATCATTCCATTACAACGTGGGATGAATTAACGGACAAATTTATTCCAAGTTCTTTTCTCCAAATCACATGGCGACACTTCGAGATGAAATTTTGGCTTTCAAGTAGGAGCCAATGGAACCCTTGCATGAAATATAGGAGAGATTTAGAGCAATGGTTAAAGAATGCCCAAATAATAATATGACGGATGTGATGATTCAACAAACCTTTTATCGGGGCATTAACATCACTAATAAATGCATTGTGAAGCAATTGGCCAAGGTAACTTTATGAAGCTTCCTTACAATGAAGCTTGTGATGTTTTGGATGAAATGGACGACACTTCTTCGGCATGGCAAAGCCGAGCAAATGTTCCCCAAGGTGACCCCACGGTCATCCATTTGCACAAGTAGTTGCATGACCACAGTCAAGCTATTGCCGAGCTCACTGCGACTATGAATCATTTGGCGAAGACGCAATTGCAACAAGTCCAAAATCCTCGCCAAGTCAATTCCATGGAAGGAGTGAATATGCTTAAGAGAAGGCAAAGAGCGCAACAATCTCAAGGAAATTGTGATCAATATGATGATTGTGGTGGTTTCTCAAATGAGTGTTATGATGAGCAAGGCGAAGAGGTTCAATATGTTAATAACTATCAAGGCAACACTTCAAATCAACAATGGCGACCCCAAGGAAATTGGGGCAATCAACAAGGTAGTGGTAATTGGAACAACAACAATCAAGGTGGAAATTGGGGGAACAACAATTCGGGCAACCAAGGGAATTCGAATGGAAATAACAACAACAATTGGAATAACAACAATGGTCAAGGCAGGTGGAATAACAATGGAAATCAAGGCAACCGGGGGCAAGGTTTTCAAAGGCCCCCGATGTATCAACAGCCTAAAAATCCACCTACGTTTCAAGCGCAAGGGTCTAGTTCTTCGGGTAATGATATGGGAAGAATAGAAATGATGTTTGAACAAATGATGAAGAAGAACCAAGACTCCGATGCTCAATTGGCTTCCCACAATACCTCTATTCGAAACTTGGAGGTGAAATTAGGCCAAATCTTTCAATTGTTCAATACTCGACCTAAGGGTGCTCTACCAAGTGATACAGTAGTGAACCCAAAGGGAGGTAACAATCATGTGATGGCGGCTACAATAAGAAGTGGGAGAGGTGGTGATGTGCATGCCTCGAAATAAAATCAAGTTGTGGATGATGATGTTGGGTTCCAAGAAGATGTGAGTCCTTTGATAGTTGAAGATGTGGTTGAGACCAATGTGAAAAGTGAAGCGAGGATAGATATTGATGAGGCCGAGGTGGAAACACAAGATGCCGTGAACACGTCTGGGGAACACGTGATTGATATACCCGAGCCGGTGGTTCCCAAAACCAAGGCACCTTTGCCTAGTCCACCTCCACCTTATCCTCAACGGTTAGCAAAGCAAAAGGGTGATAACCAATTCAAAAAGTTCATTGAAATAATGAAGAGTCTTACCATCAATGTGCCTTTGGTGGAGGCACTTAAGCAAATGCCAGGGTATGCAAAGTTTATGAAGGATTTGGTAACAAAGAATAGGTCAATGGAGTGTGAAACAATTAAGATGACTCATCAAGTGAGTGCTATCGTACATTCTATGGCCCCAAAACTTGAAGACCCTGGAGCTTTTACTATCCCTTGCACCATTGGTAGTGCGGATTTTGCCAAGGCCCTTTGTGATTTGGGGGCTAGCATAAATTTGGTGCCTTATTCGGTCTTCAAGACCTTGGGAATAGGACAACCTCGACCAACCTCAATGAGACTTCAAATGACAGATCGATAGATGAAAAGACCCTTGGGCATAATTGATGATATTCTTGTCCGTGTTGATAAATTCATATTACCGGCCAACTTTTTCATCTTGGATTATGAAGTGGACTTTGAAGTCCCGATTATTCTTGGGAGACCTTTCCTAGCTACGGGGAAGGCATTGGTTGATGTTGAAGTGGGTGAGTTGACTTTTCGTGTGGGGGATGAAAAGGTTGTTTTTCATGTTTGCAAATCAATGAGACAACCCAATAGCATCGAGGTGTGTTCATTTGTGGACATTGTCACAACTGTGATAGTGGATGACACAAGTTCCATGATCAATGTTGAAGATCCCCTTGAGGCCGTGCTTTTTAATATGGATGTCAAAAATTATGCAAGTAGAGTGGAATACGTGAATGCTTTGCACGGTATGCGTTCGTATTCTTATGAGCCTAAGAAATTGTCCTTGGATCTTGAAAATTGGAAAATGCCACCAACTAAGCCATCCATTGAGGAGTCACCGGTGTTGGAGTTAAAAACACTTCCTCCACACCTCAGGTATGAGTTCTTGGGCTCAAATTCTACTTTACCAATTATTATTTCTTCTTGCCTCACTAACTTGCAGGTAGACGCCGCCTTGGTGGTTCTCAAAAGGAGGAAGAAAGCAATTGGGTGGACATTGGCTGACATTCGGGGAATAAGCCTCGCATTTTGCATGCATAAAATTATCTTGGAGGATGATGCAAGGCCTTCCTTAGAACATCAAAGGAGGCTAAATGAAGCAATGCAACAGGTGGTGAAGAAATAAGTGATCAAGTATCTTGATGCGGGTGTGGTTTATCCAATCTCTGATAGCTCATGGACTTCTCCGGTGCAATGTGTACCGAAGAAAGGTGGGATGACCGTGGTGACAAATTACAACAATGAGCTTATTCCCACTCGAACCATCACCGGTGGAGAGTTTGCATGGATTACTGGAAACTCAATAAGGTGACCCGGAAGGATCATTTCCCGTTGCCATTCCTTGACCAAATGCTTGATCGCTTTGCGGGGCAAGCTTTCTATTGCTTTTTGGATGGGTATTCGGGCTATAATCAAATATTAATTGACCCAGAGGAACAAGAGAAGACCACTTTCACATGCCCATATGGTACATTTGCTTTCTCCCGGATACCATTCGGGTTGTGTAATGCTCCGACGACCTTCTAACGTTGCATGATGGCTATTTTCACCGACATGGTGGAAGACATATTGGAGGTCTTTATGGATAACTTTGGTGTGGTTGGTGATTCCTTTAAATAATTATTGGTAAACTTGGATAGAGTCTTGGCCCGATGTGAAGAAACTAATCTCGTTCTCAATTGGGAAAAATGCCATTTTATGGTTGAAGAAGGTATAGTGCTGGGTCACAAGATTTCTAAGCATGGGATTGAGGTAGACAAGGCTAAAATCGAGGTGATTTCGACGCTTCTCCCCCCACTTATGTCAAAGGGGTGAGGATTTTCCTTGGGCATGCTGGGTTCTACCGGCGGTTTATCAAAGATTTCTCGAAGGCCGTGAATCCCCTTTGCAAGTTGCTAGAGAAAGATGCTAAGTTTGTTTTTGATGAAAAATGCATGGAGGCCTTTGAACTTTTAAAGCACAAGTTGACCACCACCCCGATCATTACCGCAACCAATTGGAGTTTGCCCTTTGAACTAATGTGTGATGCAAGTGACATTACGGTGGGGGCAGTGTTGGGTCAACAAGTTAGCAAAACATTCCATCCCATCCAGTATGCAAGTAAGACTATGAATGAAGCTCAACAGAATTACACGGTGATGGAGAAGGAATTTTTGGCCATTGTATTTGCCATGGAGAAATTTAGGCCATATCTTATGGGGGCCAAGGTAATCGTGCACACCGACCATGCCTCCCTTAGGTATAGGCCATGTGATGGCCTTGAGGTAAATGATACATTCCTCAACGAGCAACTTCTTTTCGTGTCAATGTGTGACATGCCATGGTTCGCGGACGTTGCCAACTTCATTGTAACTGGAATTGTCCCGTGTGAGCTATCTTCCAACCAAATGAAGAAACTCAAATGTGATAGTTTGGATTTTTATTGGGATGATCCGTACTTGTTTAAGATTTGCACGGATGGTGTGATTAGAAGGTGTGTCCCAGAAGATGAACAATTGAGTATTTTGGAGGCTTGTCACTCCTCCCCTATGGTGGCCATCATGGAGGGGTGAGGACGGCTTCGAAAGTTTTAAGTTGTGGTTTCTATTGGCCAACTTTGTTTAAGGATGCTAGTGATTTGGTAAAAAGATGTGATCAATGCCAACGAGCAGGAGGGACTTCCAAGAAATAGGAGATGCCTCTTAACACAATTCTTGAAGTTGATATCTTCGATGTTTGGGGTTTTGATTTTATGGGTCCTTTTGTTAGCTCGTGTGGGAACACTTACATTCTAGTAGCAGTGGATTATGTGTCAAAACGGGTTGAGGCTGTGGCCTTGCCTAATAATGAAGCTAGGAGTGTGGTGGCATTTCTTAAAAAGAGTATCTTCACAAGGTTTGGTACACCCCGGGCAATCATTAGTGATGGTGGATCGCACTTTTATAATAGGGATTTTGATACCTTGCTCTCCAAGTATGGTGTTAATTACAAAGTCTCTACACCTTACCATCCGCAATCAAGTGGTCAAGTTGAAGTTTCAAATAGATAAATCAAGAGCATCTTGTCCAAAACTGTCATTGCCAATAGTACCGATTGGTCCAAAAAGTTAGATGATGCTCTATGGGCTTGCCGGACCGCTTACAAGACCCCAATTGGTATGTTTCCGTACTGGTTGGTGTTTGGGAAAGCATGTCACCTACCAGTGGAATTGGATCATAAGGCTATGTGGTCCTTGAGGAAGCTTAATCTTGAGTGGGATATTGCGGCCAATCTCCATATCGAACAACTAAATGAACTTGATGAATTCCGGTTCCATGCATACTCTAGTTCGTCCTAGTATAAGGACAAGATGAAGTACATGCATGACAAATATGCTCATGGAAAGGAGTTCAAGGTTGGTGATTTGGTCCTCTTGTTCAACTCCCGTCTAAGGTTATTTCCCGGAAAGCTGAAATCAAAGTGGAGTGGGCCATTTGAAGTTGTATGTGTAACCCCATTTGGTGCTCTAGATTTGAAGAACAAAAGTGGTGAAGTCTTTCGGGTGAATGGGCACCGTGTCAAGCATTATCTTGGGAAGATTGATGATAGCCATGTGGTGGCTGTGGTTCATTTTAAATGATGTGATGGTAACCCGCGTCGTGCCGCGACGTTAAATCAGGCGCTTCTTGGGAGGCAACCCATGTGTTTTTCTTTTTTATTTTCATTGATTTTCTTGGTAGTTAGGGTTGATTTTTTAGCTAATTGGTTTTGAGATGTTGCAGGGATTGAGTTGATGCAGTGCAAGGCATAAGTACAAAAATTGAACAGTCTTTGAAGTTGTCGGTGCGGTCGCAGTATACTTTGTGCGGTCCGCATTGGTATGGGCTAAGTGAGATGCTGTTTGAAGTTTGCCATCGCGGCCGCATTCCACTTAGTACAGTCCGCGGTGGACCTCCGCGGCCGCGGTCTGCTTTTGTGCGGTCCGCGGAGGTTGCCTTCTCAAGCTTCAATGAAACAAACCCAGTGCGGTCCGCGGTCCATTTTGTGTGGCCGCACTGGTAGGTAAGGATGGGGCCCGCACCTTTTTCTATAAATAGAGACCAAGGGGCACCGTTTACCCTTTTCAAACTTTGAACGCTCGGGCTCCTAAAAGTACTGTTCACACTCGCATTGGCCTGTAATTATTGTTTCCATTGCTTAGTTGCATACAATCTTCATAATCTGGTAACATTTCATGCACCTTTAATTGATTAGTTTTATATTTTCATGCCCAGTAGTTTTAGCTTCTTTTTTGCTCATCGTAGATTCTTCTTTTTATTTTATTTTAGCTTAGGGCAATTTAATTGCTGGGTTTGTGTGTTGGGCATTCATATTGACTGGGCAATTGAGTAGGGAAAAGTTAGGTGTAAAAACAAATTGAACAAAAATGGCAAAAACAAAAAAACCCTAACTTAGTGCCTGTGCAAAATTCTCTTCGCGGCTCGCGATCGCTTTTGCGCGGTCCGCGGTGCCCTGACATGGTCCTCATTACCATTTTGCACGGACCGTGGTGCCCTAGTGACTGGAAGTGAACCTTTGCTCAGTGCGGCTGCATTGCACTTTATGTGGTCTATGCTGGCCCACCATGGCTGCGATCCCACTTTGTGCGGTCCGCAGTGTGGAGATTCAGAGAGATGATTTCTGAGACTTTGACCCAACGTGGACCGCGGTACCATTTTTCGTGGACCTCGATGCCCCCTGTGCGGCCGCACTCCCTTTTGTGCGGGCTGCAGTGCTATGTTCTGCAACTGATTCTGCAATCTCTTCTCCTGTTGTCTGCAATTCAAATGCAATGCCTATTTCACTTCTTGTGCTTATACTAACCATGTTAGATATGTATGCTTGCAGATAATGGTAAAACAACAAGGCAAGGGTTCCAAACAACCCGACAGAGGTGATTCCTCCCTGGGAGGCAAGGAAAAATGATAAAACTCACTCCCCAGGTATGGGAAAATATAAAAAAGACAAGGAACCTAATAAAAAATGCAGACAAAGCTTCTTCTCATTCTTCGGGGAGTGAGTACGTGCCTTCACAAGACGTCTCTTCAGATTCCTTGCCACTCATGTCCCTGACTGGCCTAGAAGGTTTAGACTGACTGATGATACTCCTCCGCCATCACCCATCGCTGAAGCTCCACAGAGTATACCTTCTGAGTCATCCAAGGGCTCAAGATCCAACAGCTATGAGTACTCCACCTCTCCCACAACTTCATTATCCGGGGAGAGTGCATGCATACATGCTGAGGGTGGTAATGATAGTGATGAGGAGATGCCTCAGAGTGGTGCGCCTCAGGTTGGGGGTGTTGACCGGACTAGAAATCCTGCAGCTTGGGAGGATAGGTTCATCAGTTAGGTAGCGTTCCACAAGTTTAGCGAATGGTGGCCTCGACGAAAGCTGATTCTGGAAAGGAGTTTTATTGAGAGAGACCTTCCACCCCTACTCCCAAATGTGCGTAGACAACTTTGAACTCGAGTGGGTTGGGAGCATTTTCGGAGTGAATGTGTAAAGGAAAATGAGCACATAGTCAAGGAGTTCTATAGCAATGTGGCCCACATCTTGAAGGGCACTAAAGTGACCAAAGTGCGGAACAAAAAAGGTGATATTTACTGGGAAGGCACTCAATGAATACTTAGGGTTCGATGATGAGGATGTGACCCTTTATAATGCAAAGTTGGCAATGGGCGAAGAGGTTCGTCTGTGGTTAGCTTCATACCTGGAAATCCCGGGTACTGTTCCAAGAGTGGTTGCAAGCAGGGACCAAAATATTTTAGAAGACCTTTAACTTTGAGGCTCGGGGGTGGTTGACTTTTGTGTGCAGTCAACTTGACCCCATTACCCATGATCAGACTATTCCACTTACTCGGGCTGTTCTTGTTCCTTATCTTATGGCAGGGTACCTTATCAACATGGGCAATGTGATGTCCCGTGTGATTTCTGCGGTGGGGCTTGAGGATGACCGGAACTACCCTTTTCCCAACACCCTCACCATGTACTTCCAGGACCTGAAGGTGGAGAAGAAGCCGTTTGATGTCAGGTCAGTGGATCTATTCTCCTGGTACAACATGAAGGGCCAGACAACCCCAAAGACAACAACAACAAGCCGCCTGCCTTTGCCCCAACTGGCCAATCTAAAGAGCCGGTTATGGTAGAGCCTTCTACCGAGCCTTCCATTATGCCTGCTTCCACTACAGTTGATGACTTGCCTCCTGGACCATCCACTACTGCTGGTCCTTCTGCTTCAGCTGGCCCGGAGATCCCAGCTTCCCGGGGCCATCCCATGACTGCACATCGGCTGGGTCAGGCGCTGCTTAGTTTGAACAACTGGATGTCAGCTGCGCCATCCAAGTTTTCTACATTGTCTTCTACCATTAAGGCCCAGTCAGCACCTCAGACAGCTCAGCTTCCACAGTCCATTGAGAATACACTGAATAAGATCCTGGAGAACCAGGAAAAGATTATGAGCACCCAGTCTACCTTGTCTAAGGTAGTGGACTCACATGGCAAGGATTTGAAGGAGCTTTCCCGGGAGCACAAAAAGATGAGAAAGACAAGAGCTTCCAAGGAATCAGTGAAAGAGCTGAGAGCAGATGTGGACAAGCTGTTGGCAGACCAGATACCTCTTGATATACAATTTGGGGATCCAGCCCCAGCAGCAGCAGCAACACCAGCCGTGAGCACGTGATTTTTGCCCCAAGAAAATTATTCCAAAAATATATGCAAAAATAATTTTTGTGTGGAAACTTGTTGATAATTGTGTGGAAATACCATGATTTGTTTTTATTTTTGGAAAATAAAGCAAAGAAAATCAAAA
>MU668462.1:0-33223 GCA_026770625.1 Nicotiana glauca
TGTGACAACAAAACTATTTTATTTTATAATTTTGGGAGTAATTGTCGTGAGAGCAAAAATCACGTGCTCACATGTCCTTGAATTAACCACAACTCATAGTCATACATACAAGTTTATTAAATTATAATTTATTCATCAAGGCCATATGCAATCCAACGTACATATTCACGAGGCAAATGAAGATGACGATGTTTTTGAAGGTATTCGCATATAACTCATCAATGTTCGATAATGGTCAAATCCACTAAAACTTCCACATATATGAGTATAGAGGGCTGGATCACCAATGAAGGTAAGTATGTCGTAATTTCAAGTTACATATACAGCTTACTTTTACTTCTATGTAATAACTTCTTTAACTTTATCTCTTTATTTTACTCTCATACAACCAGAATACTGGGGATATTGAAGATGCCAATTATGAATGTGATTATTGTGGGGCTTATTTCTGGTTTAAGGAAAGAGTTGAGAAGAATTATAAAAATAAAAAACTTGTTTTCACTTTATGTTATGGTCGTGGAAAATTCAAGCTACCAATTCCAAAGGAGCCTCCTTCGATTTTGAAGAATTTATTATTTGGATCAGGTTAATAAATAAATTCATTTTATTAAAAAGATACACTATAATTTTGCATATATATATATATATATATATATATATATATTTTTTTTTTTTTNAATTCTATAATTGCATTTACTTCAATGGGAGGAAAGATTGGATTTCTCTGTCAACAAAACAAAGGGACCGAGAATATTCAGATTGTCTCGGCAAAACTATCATCAGATTTGAAGCTTATTGCCTCCAGAGGGATCTTCTCCAAAATTTGCTCAACTTTATATCTATGATACAGAAAATGAGGTGGAAAATAGAATTCATGCTACCAGGTTAGCACATACAATTGGTTACTCAAATTATTTTAAAATTATACTTTTAATAATACATAAATTGTTAGTTGAATTAAATTTTTTTCTTTACAGCCGTGGTGAATTGATCAATCAACTTCATGCTGAAATTGTGAATGACTTGAAGCAAATTCATGATGAGAACAATGTTCTTGCAAAGTCATTTAGAATGTTGAGAGATCAATTTCAAACAGATGGGACCTCAAATGTTAATCTTAGATTGATTGGGAAAAGAGGCTCTAATGGAAGAAGATACAATTTACCAACCGTTTCAAAGGTAGCTGCTTTGATTGTAGGAGATTTTGAACGAACAAGGTCTGACAGAGATATCATAGTTGAAAGCCAATCTGGACAACTACAAAGGATAAATGAATTAAATGCAGCATACTTAGGTTTGCAATATCCATTACTATTTCTATATGGTGAAGATGGATACCGAGAAGATATTCCTTTAAATGATATTGATGATTCAACCGGTGGGAGAAAATGTGTTAGCACACGTGAGTACTTATCATATAAAATTCAAGAAAGGAAGGATGAAGATCCAACAATCGTGTCAGCTAGAAGATTATTTCAGCAATTCTTGGTAGATGGTTATTCAGTGATGGAATCTTCTTGATTAAGGTTTATTAGGTTTCATCAAAAACAACTAAGAGCATATTTTTATAAAGGGTTACAAGATGTTGTTTTACATGGGGATATAGAATCTTCTTCTCAAGGACAAAGAGTTATACTCTCTTCCAGGTTTACAGGAGGTGGACGTTACATGTTGTAGAATTATCAAGATCCCATGAAAATTTGCAAACGGGCAGGGTACCCTGATCTGTTCATCACTTTTACTTGCTACCCAAAATGGTAAGAGATTACTAGATTTGTAGAGAGTAGGGGATTATCTCCAGAAGATCATCCCGACATTTTAACAAGGGTTTTCAAAATCAAGCTCGATCACATGATAAAGGATCTACGCGACAATAAAATTTTTGGAGAAGTAAAAGCAGGTATAATATTAATGTTTTACAGAATTATTATGTTCGCACATTAACATTATCATATGCTAATATTAAAAATAACTAGCATATAAGCTTAATGATCTAATTACATCTTCATTCTTCAGTGATTTATACAATTAAATTCCAAAAGCGAGGCTTGCCTCATGCACACATCTTGCTTTTTCTTATGAATAAATACCCAAATGTTGGAGATATTGATGGAATAATTTCAGCAGAATTACCAGATAAAAAAGTAGATCCTTCGTATTATAATGCTATTACAAATTTCATGATGCATGGTCCTTGTCGTACTGCTAGAAAATCTTCTCCGTGCATGAAAAATGGCAGATGCACAAAGCACTTTCCAAATAAATTTGTGTCATCAACCACAATTGATGAAGATAGGTATCCAATTTATATAAGAAGGAATGATGGTAGAACTGAAAGAGAGTAGGGATTGAGTTGGATAATAGGTATGTTGTACCACATAATAGATTTTTATTAATGAAGTATGGTGCACTTATTAACGTGAAGTGGTGTAATCAATCACAATCCATTAAATACTTATTTAAGAATGTGAATAAAGGTAATGACCGTGTCACCGTAGCTTTTTCTCAAAGTGTAAATATTGAAGAATCGGGGGTCTTTGATGAAATAAATAAGTATTGTGATTGCCGATACATATCACCTTGTGAAGCTTCTTGGAGAATTTTTAAATTTCCAATACATGATAGGGAACCACCGGTAGAAAGGCTATCTTTTCACCTACCAAAAGATCTGGGGTCATGAGTCTAGAGCATCTAAACAAAATCGGGTATCAATATCTCAACGAAATACTCAAGTCTGAAATGTATATATAAATAAAACTGGAATAAGAAGAGTAGCCAGGTCCTGCGAACGTCAAGCAGCTACCTCAACTACTCTGATAACTCTGGAAAACAGGACTGCTCAGCTAAACCTCCAGTGTACCTGAATCTGCACATAAAGGTTCAGTGAGTAGGGGTGAGTACTGAGTACTCAGTGAGTAATAAGTATATAAAATGTCTGAAGATAAGAAATCCACGAAAATGCCACAAAGCAAAGCTAAAACTAACGGTCCGATATCCTACTACAAACCAGCAACAACATCTAATAACAGTTAGCACAAGTAAATAACAATGCATGAATGCAATGCAATGCAATGCATATGACCACGATGTGGCGTACAGCCCGATCCATTTAACGTCGACGGCGCTCGTTGGAGGTGTGTATAAACTCTTGAGGGGCTCCTTCAGCCCAAGCGCAATATAATCATAACAGTCGCTGCGACGTACAGCCCGATCCATACTCTGTCCACAATATCCATATGAGTCACATAACAGTTTCAAATTACTTTCCATATTTCCAATTCATGAAAAAAAATATATTAATTATTTACTCCATGAAAAGTGACTCAGCGTTTCATAAAAGTGATTTAACATAGGACTGAGATCAATGATTATACAAATCATGCTATCACAATGATAATCATCCTCTAAGGATACTACAGGTCGGCACAAGGCCCCAAACATGGCATTAAGTCCAGATATATTCAGCACAAGGTGCGTATCAATCGCCAAATATAGAATTATTCTTGTTCAGGATGGACCAAGTCACAATCCCCTGTCATAACCAATCCCGCACCTGCCATGGGGTGCGATTCATGCCCTAAATAGCGTCACAATGTGATAAGCCGGGTTTTAGAACCCTCAGGCCATTATATATACCAACTACTCACCTCTATCCGGCCGTAGAATGGTCCGCAATGCCTTTTCCTTTCGTATCGACCTCCTCACCCGTCGAATCTATTCAAAATCACAACGAATACATAAATATGGGTTATATAAACATAACCCAATCAAAAATACTCGAAAAGTATTAAAATTCACAAAGTTGGTAAAACCCGAGCCCCGGCCCATTCTCGAAAAATTTCAAAAATCATACCAACATATTCCTTGTCTCACCACGAGTTCGTACATATAAGGTTTACCAAATTCGGAGCTCAAATGGCCTTTCCAATCCCCAAAATTCGTTTTCAAAAACAAAGCCCTAGTTCTTCACAATTTCAACCTATTTTCATGGATTTGAGGGTTGATTCTTCATAAAAATGTTGTTTTTAATTCAAGAGACTTACCTCCAATCATTACCCATTTAAAACCCTCTTCAAATCGCTTTAAACACTCTCTTGGTGGAGTAAAAATGGTGGAAAAATAAGGTGGGTCGCGGATATAAGGGTTTTAAACATTCTTCCCAGCTCCTGAAGCCCCTTCTATGCTATCGCATAAGGATCCACACGATCGCATATCACAAATTTTTTCCTCCCTCAGTTTATCTTACGCGATCGCACATAATCACCCACGATCGCATATCACTGGGTCTTTACCCTGTTCGATCATATCACCCAGACCGCGTTCGCATAGCACATTTCAAACACCCCTCGAATTTCTTCTATGCGATCGCATGACAACCTCTGTGATCGCATAGAGCAAATTTTCTCTGCAATTTTTCTGCTTCATTATTCATGTTCCAAACTCCCGTTAGTCATCCGAAATCACCCCGAGGCCCTCGGGACCTCAACCAAATGCATAGATATTTTTTATTACTTCATTCAAACTTGCTCACAACATAAAAACACTATCATAAACATCAAAATCATCGAATTACCACGGATTCAAGCCTAAGTTAAACTAAAACTTCCGAAATGCATATACAATCAAAATCCCGACCAACAACGTCCGAATGACCTGAAAATTTTCGAACATATCCAAAATCACCTAACGAAGCTATTGCAACTCTCGGAATTCCATTCCGACCCTCGGATTAAAATCTCACCTATCAACCGAAATTCGCAAAAAATCCAACCTTAGCCAATTCAAGCCTATTTCTACACCGGACCTCCAAATTAAATTCTGATTGCGCTCCTAAGTCATAAATCATCACCTGAAACTAGTCGAATCATCAGAAATCCGTTAGGAGCCTTTTAAATCATAAGTCAACATTAGATTGACTTTTCCAAACTAACCTTCTCATAAAGAGACTTATTGTCTCATTTCTTACCGAACTCTATCTGAATACTTCAAATTCTTCAAACACATATAATGAATCATATAGAAGTATAAAATGGTTAAAACAGAGCGGTAACTCCGTCAACGACGGGTCGTGTCGTTACATCCTCCCCAACTTAAATAAACGCTTGTCCTTGAGCGTATCGAGAGTTGTTCTAGAAGCGAACCAGTAGATAAATGATCTTACCAACCATATACCCGAGGTGATTCCTCGCCACTCTATATCGTATAGACCCGATAACACAATACATCTAAACTTTCACAGTCCATTTAATCTATAAACCAAACCATAGAACCATGTCGCACTTTCTAAAAATCATACACAAGATCAAAAATTTGCATCTGTACTCAGAGTAAGCCCGAACCAGCTGTAATAACCCATACTTGCGCCCTCAGGTGAAAACATATGATATACTGCCTAAACCAAACACTTGGAATCATATCTTCTATACACTGCAGTTGTCCCCAGCAACCAATTACCGGTAGAGAAACTCTTATTAGCTAAAGACTTATTCCCACACTTTCCTATACTGCCAACGATGAATGAAACACGCTATAAATCGTAATCATCTCTCAGATAAACCATTCATGAAACCACTTCCCTTGACTGATATCACAACAGATTTCCTGGTCAAACCTCGATATTATCTTCCTAACAAGCTGAGATCAAATCTGTCCGTATTCATTAATGAACCCAACGATTACCTCAAATCCAACACCACTCTGATGATATGATACCTCAATACAAGTCGAAACCACATCTTGCATAATGCACACACCAGTAAGAAACGATCTGAACACACTCAATCATAACAAATGACTCAAACGAAAGAGTTATACCTCAAGCTCATCAATATCATTACAATACAAGGCAGAGACCCAGCCTCAGATCATAGAAATAGAATGCTTGAATCTACTCCGAAAGGTCATAACTCCTGTAGCCTCGCTACAATGCGCGATCCTATCCCAACACAGTTACACCTGAAACACCTCAATCCGCTATGATCAAAATCAACAACCACACACATTTGATGTCTGAAACCAACACAATTCATTACACCCACGGTGAAACAGAGAACACACAACACACAACCGAATAGACCATAACAAATGCTCCATACACCGAGCAGTACTCATTTACTCTTCTCGCTCGACTTTCTCTATGAATTCTCAATGGAACCACACCACATGTGCCCATAACTAATAAATCACAATGTCTCACAACATCAAAAAAACAACTCATAGCTTTCCTCAGATCGCTAACAAACTCAATAACGATAGACTCAACCTATTCCTCAACAATACAACTCAGGGTCAACCAAGCTAACTAAAGCTAAATGCATAACCATATCGGCCTGCCAACGAACTCAGTACCAAGAAGCATGAAAATGTTTCTTCCACTTCTATAACTCTTGCCGAAGGTGCCAAATAAATGCTGAAATCCATAATCTCACCCGATTACATGCCGGGCCGCACGAAACGCATTCGAAAAATTTCATCAGTAATGGAACTGGATCAATGATAGCAACCTCTGCACTAACATCTATCACAAATGCCTAGATAAGAAAGTACTCCTTCCCAACTGTCCGCTGGTTAATTGAAATATAAATCATTCTGCTAAAACATATTCTAACGCACTTCACCACTTAACCCGTGGCATTTCCGGTGTAACCCCCTAATGCAATAGTTCAAAATCACCCAACACTACGACAACCATCCAGAATTCCAATACCACATCCAAAATATAACATACCAGCGTATAAAGATCCACCACTACAACATAGCGTGTACTCAGAACTCCATATAGCACACAAATCATCATACCTGATCTCAGTTCCCACCGTGCGAATACCTGCACACATTTGATAGCTAATCATTCCACGACAGATAATCAATATTTACCTTTGCTACCAAGCAAACCACAATACTCCTAGTGGACCCCAACAAGAACATGCCGCAACACTACTGAAATATAATCAGTTTAATCACATTACTTCTTTTATGAAACACATACTCGCGTCAAATCACTTCCACTTAGCAATACCATCTTCCCTAATCATCTGAAGCTCTCTTATCTAATGGCTTAGAAGGAATCACTACATATCCTATGCTCTGCATGACATACTGATGCCTTGTGAAAATTCTTACAATACTGACACAACGGATTAGATCTGTATACATTCTTAGCCATCATCGAGACAACAATTCATTAGTTTTATACTCTTGGCAAGAACTATCTCCTTATTCTGAACCAAACAATTGTCTTAGCTCCTTAATTTTACTTCATATACTTAGATTACACCTATCTCAAATTCAATGATCTCGTCTTACCCAGTACGAACTGCTCGGGAAATAAGCCACTCCAAACATAATTAAATGTCGCATATGATGCCCAATGTACCAATAGGCTACCCATTCGAATGCGGTACTAAAGAAAATGAGCTCTGGAAGGAATTATCAAATCCTGCGCACTAATACAGACTTTCCTTGGAAAAACAGGAAGCAAGGCATACAAAGATGGAATATAGAAAACTATACTCGATATCACAATGTTGCGACGTACAACCCGATCCGGATAACATACCCATGGCGGCGTGCCACCCGATCAACACATAGATCTCACATAAGGAGATGCACATTGAGACAAATTTGCTCATTACAACATAATACCGAGTATCGGTCGTACGCATGCTAAGTGCATAATAATATATTTGAGGGACATATAGAGATATAATCTACAAAACTCAAGCACAACTGAGGTGCGATCCACAATCTGAATCTCAAGAGCCAAAAATGCTCATATAACATCATTCCTACGCGGATTCTTAACATATAGTAGTTTCTCCAGCCGTCTCACAACTCACACAGCGCAATGCATCACTACGCGAAATATCTGACAAAGAAACATCAACCTAACTACTACTCCACGAGGAACGCGTTACAAAAATGCACACATCTGGCCTGATATAGAGCCATTATTCACATTAAGTCTATCCTTCGACTTCAAGCCGATTCTGATCACACTGAACTAGTCTAATAACCTTTCAAGGTCCATAATAACTTCCATTTTCTTCATAGAACACAATAGCAACCATCATAATCAGAGTAATCCTCCCCACTTCACAACCCAATATACCAAGTGCCCTCCAGGCATGAATCTTTAATTTAACGACATCATCTCAAACTTCATATTTGGTTTACATATTTAATCAGTCAAGTGATCACATGTCACACTTATAAAGTCTTCCAGTGGAACACACTCCCACAACCTACCACAACAATATCTGGAGCGTACCTCCAAACCATCCGTCGTACTAACTTTGTAAAGCGATAGAGAATCACTAACCCAGACGCAACACTGCTCTCAGGTGATGCTAACGACAATACCAATTTATCTTAACCATCGAAACATCCTTCCCGCCCATCCGATTTCTTGACGTCTTATCTAAAATCTTCCTTCACTCGTATCATTCTCGGTCTAATTTCCGCAACCAGAATTGATTCACCAGCATGCATCAAATCAGAACTAACATAGTACATAACTGTACAATCCGCTAATAAACAACAACCTCCCTAACTTAGGTCGAAGCTATATATCACAACTCACTATACTTATAACGTGTATGCTACATCGCTGTCGTAAATACCATAGTGAGATTAACCTCGCTCGTTCATAAGCTTGTGGAAACATAAATCTGGAATTTTAACTCTTCTGCATTTTCTTGCATTCACTCACTCAACAGTTAAGCCTACTCTCTAGGCGACCAAATTTTTACTAAGTCCCAAATTTTCAAAAATTTTGGCATAGTTTCCTTTGTAATTGGGCCTATCCACCTGGCAGAGAATCACCAAAACCATCCTAACAACACGACTACCACACGACAAAACATCACAACGTATATCAACAACATTAATCTCAATACTACTTGTATTATATTATCAAAATTGATACATGGACATGCGTTGCACCAATTCAAATGATACACATAGAAAATACCTTGCAATTACACATAAGGATCATACCACTTAAGGAAACCTCGCAGGAGATATCCTACCTGCTTCGCCTCAATTCAGTATTTCAGCATGCCTTCCACCATCACATACGTTACACGATCATATAATCTTCCTGGGTCTGAACTCAACCCGCAACGTGCTATGAACTTCGCTCCCAACTAGGGGAATTGAAAAGATTCTCCACGCACCCACAACTCGGGGCATCACATCCAATCACAAGGGAGATCAAACACTTAATGGTCCATCTATCATCTAGCAGTCTCTCCTCGACTCTTCCAAGTCATATAAACACACAACACACCCCCAGTATACCCATTACGTAGCTATCTCGCCGACATTCCCACAATTAGGGGTAATATTGAACATATAAGTTCATAATACCAGCTCACAAAATCAGTACCTCGATGCTCCAGCAATAGGCAAAGATTCGGCCTCAAGTCCTCCAGACTGGCCCAACATGAACTCATGGAGATTATATCTCGCCCCTAGATCAGGGAATCACCAGCCATCAAGTCAAATATATTACTGAGCTCTCGCATGCGCATGCAGACGTGTGGAAGGAATTTCAAGAGTTATATCCCAAGCTAAATCAAATATGCACGATAAAAATTCCAATAAAGTGAAGTGTTTCCTAAAGGTTCTATAGCCTCCCGAGGATAGATACGGATGTCTACATACCGATCCGCGAGACTCTACTAAACCGGCTCATGACTCGTGATGCCTAGTAACCTAGGCTCTGATACCAACTTGTCACGACCCACACCCGGTGGTGAATAGCGCCCAACCCTAAAGCTAGGCTAGCCTGACCAACCGTCATTCTCATAACAATAATAAATCTCGAAACCGACAGTTTAAGGAGAATATAATAGTCTTAAAATAATTATCCAACAATAATAGAATAATAATACTGAGAAGTGCAAAAACTGATAATAACAATCCCAAATGATCTGGGGTCACGAGTGCAGGCCCTCTAAACAAAATCGGCTATCATAATCTCAACGAAATACTCAAGTCTGAAAATGTATATATAAATAAAACTGGAATAAGAAGAGTAGCCAGGTACTGCGAACGTCAAGCAGTTACCTCAACAACTCTGATAACTCTAGAAAACAGGACTGCTCAGTTAAACCTCCGGAGTACCTGAATCTGCACACAAAGCTGTAGGGAGTAGGGGTGAGTACTAAGTACTCATTGAGTAATAAACATATAAAATGTCTGATGATAAGAAATCCACGAAAATGCCACAAAGCAAAGCTAAAACTAACGGTCTGATATCCTACTACAAACCAGCAACAACAGATAATAACAGTTAACACAAGTAAATAACAATGCATGAACGCAATGCAATGAACATTACCACGCTGTGGCGTACAACTCAATCCAATTAACGTCGATGACGCTCATTGGGGGTGTGTACAGACTCCGGAGGGGCTCCTTCAGGCCAAGCGCAATATATTCATAACATTCGCTGCGGCGTGCAGCCCGATCCATACTCAGTCCACAATATGCATATGAGTCACATAACAGTTTTAATTTACTTTCTTAATTTCCAATTCATGAATAAAAATATATATTAGTTAGTTACTCCAAGAAAAGTTACTTAGCGTTTCATAATAGTGATTTATCATAGGAATGAGATCAATGATTATACAAATCATGCTATCACAATGATAATCATCCTCTAAGGATACTACTGGTCGGCACAAGGCCCCAAACATGGCATTAAGTCCAAATATATTCAACATAGGGTGCGTATCAATCGCCAAATATAGAATTATTCTTGTTCGGGATGAATCAAGTCACAATCCCCAGTCATAACCAATCCCGCACATGCCATGGGGTGCGAGTCACGCCCTAAATAGCGTCACAATGTGATAAGTCGGGGTTTCAAACCCTTAGGCCATTATATATACCAACTACTCACCTTTATTCGGCTGTAGAATGGTCTGTAATGCCTTTTCCTTTCGTATCGACCTCTTCACGCATCGAATCTATTCAAAATCACAACAAATACATAAATATGGGTTAAAGAAACATAACCCAATCAAAAATACTCAAAAAGTATTAAAATTCACGAAGTTGATAAAAGCCGAGTCCCGGGCCCACTTCTCGAAAAATTCTGAAAATCAGATTCCTCGTCTCGCCACAAGTCCGTACATATAAGGTTTACCAAAATCGGAGCTCAAATGGCCTTTCAAATCCACAAAATTCGTTTTCAAAAACCAAGCCCTAGTTCTTCACAATTTCAACCTATTTTCATGGATTTGAGGGTTGATTCTTCATAAAATGGTGTTTTTAAGTCAAGAGACTTACCTCCAATCAGTACCCGTTGAAAACCCTCTTTAAATCACTCAAAAAGCTCTCTTGGTGGAGTAAAAATGGTGGAAAATAAGGTGGGTCGCGGATATAAGGGTTTTAAACATTCTGCCGAGCTCTTGAAGCCCCTTCTATGTGATCGCATAAGGGTCCACGCGATCGCATATCACAAAATTTTCCCTCCCTCAATTTACCTTACGCAATCGCACATAATCACCCGCGATCGCATATCGCAGGGTCTTTACCCTGTGCGATCACATCACCCAGACCGCATTCGCATAGCACATTTCAAACACCCCTCGAATTTCTTCTACGTGATCGCATGACAACCTCTACGATCGCATAGAGCAAATTTTCTCTGCAGTTTTTCTGCTGCATTATTCATGTTCCAAACTCCGGTTAGCCATCCGAAATTACCCCGAGGCCCTCGGGACCTCAACCAAATGCACAGATATGTTCTATTACTTCATTCAAACTTGCTCATAACATAAAAACACTATCATCAACATTGAAATCATCGAATTACCACGGATTCAAGCCTAAGTTAAACTAAAACTTTCGAAATACGCATACAATCAAAATCCGGACGAATAACGTCCGAATGACCTGAAAATTTGCAGACATAACCAAAATCACCTAACGAAGCTACTGCAACTCTCGAAATTCCATTCCGACCCTCGGATTAAAATCTCACATATCAACCGGAATTTGCCAAAATCCAACCTAAGCCAATTCAAGCCTATTTCTACACCGGACCTCCAAATTAAATTTCGATTGCGCTCCTAAGTCACAAATCATCACCCGAAACTAGTCGAATCATCAAAAATCCATTTCGAGCCTTTTAACTCATAAGTCAACATTTGATTGACTTTTCCAAACTAACCTTCTCACAAAGAGACTTATTGTCTCATTTCTAACCGAAATCTATCCGAATTACTTCAAATTCTTCAAACACATAATGAAACATATAGAAGTATAAAATGGGGAAAATGGGGTGGTAACTCCTGCAACGACGAGTCGGGTCGTTATAGTTTTTAAGCTGGTTGAAGCTAATAAGATATTTCCAGAAACAAGAGAATTGACTTATGCAAAATTCCCTCTAAAGTTTGTGTGGAAACAAAACTTAAAAAGATGGAAAAAAAGAAGAACATCTGCATTTTCTATTGGGAGAATATTCTTTCTCCCACATGGCTCAGGCGAGCAATATTACCTTAGATTGTTGTTGAATGTCATTAAAGGTCCAAAGAGTTATGACGATTTTAAAAAAATCAACGGGGTTGATCATGAGACTTTTAGAGATGCACATTATGTGTTGGGTTTATTAGATGATGACAATGAATACGTGGATTCTATAATGGAAGCAAGAAATTGGGGAACGACATCATATCTTAGGAAATTATTTGCTATGCTACTTTTATCAAATTCAATGTTACATACAAAAATTGTTTGGCAAGCAACATGGCATTTACTATTAGAAGATATCCTTCATGAAGAAATATGAATATTGGATCACCCAGGTATATTTTTTTAATGCTTACAATTTCGATTTATGATATGTTACTTCTGAAGGATGGACGATTTGCATAACTTTATTGATTAGTTTTCTTTTTACTTACTTCATTCATATTAATCACATTGTTCATTATCTTCTTTTTTTGTTTTTCAACTTCATACAAAAGTCACTCAACAACTTAAAGTTTGTTAAACAATATTTTGTTATGTTGTCTTTTAAAATATTATTCTGTTTAGATGATTGGGATAATATAGGTACTAAATAATGCACTTTCCATATATAAATACTAATTCAAAATTAATGTATTGCATTTAATGCCCTAACCCTTCGGGAAAGCCTATAATCGTTCTTATGCATTCTCTACTTTAATTAAAAATACTTCGATTAACTTTTTATTAATGTAAAAACTTTTTTTTAAATTACGAATAATAAATTGCATATTCACATTATTAATAATTTTTAAAAATAAAATGGAACACATTGTTTCGGCTATATTATTAGTTCAAATATATATATTATTAAAAGGATAGGGAAAAGCCCTCTCCTTAAACTAAGTAGCAAACTAAAAAAATATCACATGGAATAATTAGTTATTTAGTTTAGAATTAGTTTTTGGTTATTATTTTTGAATTTATATATATATATAAATCAAAAATAATAAACTAAATCTTCTATATCTATCTATTACTAAAAGGAGAGGAAAAAGCTCTCTCCTTAAGCCAATTGGCAACCTAAAAAAAATGTCACGTGGCATAATTAGTTATTTATTTTATTATTAGTTATTTTTTTAATTTAAATATATATAAAAACGAAAATGATAAAACAAAATAAAAATGTCACGACCTAAAATCCACTAAAGGTCGTGGTGGCGCCGGACACCTCTATCAGGCCAGCCAACTAAATTATCAATTAATTCCTCTTTTAATACTTTTGAAAATCTAAGGTTTTTCCTTCCATTTTTATAAATAAAAGTTCACTACTTGAATTCAAATCTAAATAATAACAATTAGTCCAAATCAGCTGTATATCATCCCAGAAATCCGGTGTCACAGGTACATGAGCAACTTCTGATAAAGGAAATAAAATACAACATCCGCCCAAAATACAGGGGACGAAAAGTAAATACAGTACACTGGAGGGGACTACCCTAGCTACGGTCGCATCAAATGATGCAGCTCACCTAGTCCCAGCATCATTCATGCTGCTGCGCCCAATAGGCTGCTAGAGGTATATACATGTGCAACAAAAATTCACAGAAGTGTAGTATAAGTACGTAATTAACGTGTACTCAGTGAGTATCCTGCCTAAACCCGAATGGGTAGAGAGATGGTCAACTTTGACACACTCTAATGGTCTAACTATTATTTATTCTCAATATACATATTAAACAGTGGATTTATTTTCTAAAATGATTTTTATCCAAAGAGAGGAAACAAGTAAACACATAATTATATCATAGGAAATTTTCCAAGATTTCTTTTCATTATTAACAAAATGATCTCAAGCCTGAGTGAGGCATATAAAAACTTAAATAAGTCCAGGAAGCAATACAAGCATGCGCAAATCGTACCGAGGTGATGGCCCGATCAAATAGAAATAAATGTGCACTTGCCAAGGGTCGATGGCGCACCTATAGATGCCTCTATTAATCTACTGAGGCGTTCGTCCCTTTCCAAAATAAACACACACAAACAGATAATCAATCAAGAAGTCAACATGGAGCAATTATCCAAGAAAAGCCAATTCTCTTTAAGAATTTGAGAAAACGAAGCTTAGGGCTTTTTAGAAATCCATTTATTAGTTTAATGCAATCTATTACCCCGCTCGTGAATTATCCATGCGACGCGGTCAACATAAAATAAATAATCACCCTGCTCGCGAATCATCCATGCAACGCAGGTACACGTAAGATACATGCTCAGATAGCCAAATTAGAATTTTATCGGGGAATAATTATCCAAATGCCAATTCTTTGTTTAATCTCTTTTTAAATTCGTTTACTAATCAAAGGTGATTTAAACCATTCAAGTCATCGACAGGTTCATAACTAACTCAAGTACAACATGCTAATGTGTCCTAACTACCCGAACAATATCATAATAGTAGCTACACACGGACTCTCATCGCCTCGTGCGTATGTATCCCCCACATATAGGAACACGTAATCAATTATTTCACCTATGGGGTAAATTCCCCCTCACAAGATAAGAAAGAGACTCACCTCGCTCTGAAGATCCGCAACTGGCATTCTACATTCTTTCGAAGACTTGCATCAACGCAAAATGCTCCAAAACGAGCCAACGACCATATAAATCCATTAATATATACTCAATTATACTTTAAAACCCAATTTATAAGAATTCCTAACTCCCGAACGAAAATTTGACAAAAATGTCATTGGGCCCACTTGCCCGGAATCCGATATTTCTCGAAGATAAAGTTTACCCATGAACTCACGAACTCAAATATATAATTTTCTCTTAATTACATACTCAAAATCATGGTCAAAATACAAGAACATTAATTTTCTAGGCCTTCCTCTAACCCTTAATTTTCTACTCATTTACATGCTAAAAATCCATACATAATCAATGTATTTAACTCAAAACTAATTGCGGTAACTTACCTCAACATTGTCGACAAAATCCTCTCTTGAAGCTCCCCAAAAATCGACCAAACCATGAAGAAATGGGAGAAATGAACTCAATCCCACGATTTAAAATAAGGTACTTCTTCCAATCATTTCCGCTTCAGCGGAAGCCATGCCGCATCAGTGGTTACGCTTATGCGGTCCAAAGGTCGCTTCTGCGGCTCTTTCCCATTCTACCATTTACCACTTCTGCGATGCCCCTTCCGCAGATGCGGTCCCTCATATACGGAACCTTGACCGCATCTGCAGTCCACGCGCCCTTGGCCAATTCCGCATCTGCGTCTCCCTCTCCGCTTCTGTGGTTCAGCATCAGCGGATCAAGGGTCGATTATGCGGTCCTGGATGCACTCATGCTCAACCATTTCCACGGCTTCATCCTCACTTCTGCGGGGCCGCTTTTGCGGTCCCATTTCCGCATAGGCGAAAATACCAGCAACCAGATCCCTTCAGCTATTCTTTAACTTCCAAATTTGATGCGTTAGCCACACGGAATCCATCTGAGGCCCCCGGGACCCCAACGAATCATACCAACCAGTCCCAAAACACATTACAGACTTGCTCGAGGCCTCAAATAACATCAAACAATGCTAAAATCATCAATCGACCTCCAATCCAAGTTTTATGAACTTTGAACTTTCCAACTTCTACTTCTGGTGTTTAAGCCCATCAAATCATATCCGATTGACCTCAAATTTTATGCACAACTCATATTCGACATTAACGACATACTCCAACTTTCAGAATTGGATTCCAACCCCGATATCAAAAAGTCGACCTCCGGTCAAACTTCTCAAAAAAATTTAAATTCTAACTTTAGCTAAATTGCTCCAAAAGGACTACGGACCTCCGAATTCACTTCTGATCGTGCTCCCAACTCCAGAATAATCATACGGATCTACTCCTATTCTCGGAAACCCAAACGGACATTGATAACGCTTAAATGCACTCTAAGCCAAACTTAAGAAATTTCTTCCAAAATGCTAACTTCCACAATAGGCGCCAAAACGTTCCCAGTCATCCAAAACCCGATCCGGGCATACGCCCATGTCCAATATCATCATACGAACCTACTGGAACCTTCAGATCCCGATTCCGAGGTCGTTTAGTCAAAAATCCAATCCTAGTCCATTCTTTCAACTTTAAGCTTCCAAATGAGAATTTCCATTTAAATTTAACTCTGATCTCCCTGAATATAAATTCCGACTATGCAAACAAGTCACAATACCTTAAATGAATCTGCTCATGGCCTCAGATCGCTGAACGATGCGCTAGGGCTCAAAACGACTGGTCAGGTCCTTACATTCTCTCCCACAAAAACATATGTTCGTCCTCGAACGTGCTAAAAACTATACCGATGTAGCCTAAAATCACTGCTTAGAACCTCGTGCACCTTCCCGTTCTACCGCAACTTAGCTGAGCATATTGGCTCGATTAATTCTGAATATATTCCCTTTTATTCAAGCAAATAAGCGTTAGAGCCCAATTCCAATATCCGGAATTCTATGCTAGGCATGTTTCCAACATACGATCACCGTTTCAATCACTATATGTGTTACTCAAACATGACTGCATAACTCTGCTGAATTCACACTTTGCATCACTTTACTCATAGGACCACAATAACATTTTTGTTTGAATTAATCAAAATTCCCTGAATCTGATGCTCCCATTGCACCTCATGACCTACATAGGTCTTACTCTAACTATTACAGTACCGCCACGATTGATGAGATGCCAAAATTCATAATCAATTGGCGAGTCAACCAATCACCGAGTCTATACTTCTGACAAGAAACATTACCACATGTTGAACCAAATAATGACATTCGCTCCTTAATATACTTCATATAATCCGGTTGCACTGATCTTAAATCCCACAATCTCATCTCACCCAGTATGAACTGCTCAGGCAATAAGCCACTCTGAATGCGATCACAAGTCTTATATGACTCTACAACGTGCCAATAGGCCACCAATCCGAACATAGCACAAACGGGAAATCAAACTCTGGAAGGAATAACCTAACTCCAGCACTACTAAAATTTTCCTTAGAAAATAGGAAATGATACACACAAAGAAAATAACATATAGAGGACCAGACTCGATGTCACACTATTACGGTGCGCAACCCGATATAAATAACTTACCCATGACGGCGTGCCACCCGATCCATACATAGATCTCATGTAAGGAGATTGCACTTCGAGCTAAATCTTCTCATTGCAATAAAAATATCGAATTTCGATCGTAAGCATGATAAGTGCATAATGCCATCCCCGAGGAAAGACATAGCGGCATAGGCAACAAAACTCAAGCACAATTGAGCTGCGATACAAGATCTGAATCTCAAGAGCCATCCTGCTCATATAACATCATCGCAAGACGGAACCTCAACACATAATAATTTACTAATCCGTCTCACAACTCATATGGCGCAATACATCATTACTTGGAATAGCTGATGACAAAATAACACCTCGATTGTTCCTCTATAGGGAACACTCGTTGAAATGAACACCATTGGCCTGATATAACGCTCAATTCACAAATAAATCAATCCACCGATCTCAAGACAATTTTTGATTGCCCTAACATGGCTAATGACCTTTCAAAGGTCCGTAGTGACTCACTTTTGCCTCATATCACGTAAGAATAACCATCATACCCGGAGCAACCTCCTCAGTTCATAACCCAATATAAAAAGTGCCCTCCAAGCATAAGTTCTCAAATTAATTATATTACCACAACCCTTGTACATGGTTTAAATATTTAGCCAAATCAAGTGAATACATGCCACACTTATACAATCTTCCCATCGGACGTGCTCCCACAATCTTTTGAAATAAATAACGGGTCCGCACATCTAAACCACCGGATGCACTAGTGCTGAAAAGCGATCCAGAATCCTTAACCAGGAGGCAAAGCCTTTTTCACAACACATCAATCTCAGGTGACGCTGAATACACTACCAACTTACTTTAATCATTCAACCCTTTCTCTGCCTGTGCAACAAAAAATGCACAGAAGTGTAGTATGAGTACGCAATCAACGTTTACTCAGTGATTGTCCCGCCTAAACCCAAAGGGGTAGAGAGAGATGGTCAACTTTGACACACTCTAATGGTCTAACGATTATTTATTCTCAATATACATATTAAACAGTGGATTTATTTTCTAACATGATTTTTATCCAAATAGAGGAAACAAGTAAACACATAATTATATCATAGGAAATTTTCCAAGATTTTTTTTCATTATTAACAAAATGATCTCGAGCAAGAGTGAGGCATGTAACAACTTAAATAAGTCCAGGCAGCAATACAAGCATGCGCAAATCGTACCGAGGCGACGACCCGATCAAACAAAAATAAATGTGCACTTGCCAAGGATCGACGGCGCACCTATAGATTCATCTATTAATCTACTGAGGCGTTCGTCCCTTTCCAAAATAAACATACATAGACAGATAATCAATCAAGAAGTCAACATGGAGCAATTATCCAAGAAAGGCCAATTCTCTTTAGTAATCTGAGAAAACGAAGCTTAGGGATTTTTATAAATCCATTTATTAGTTAAATACGATCTATTGCCCCGCTCGTGAATCATCCATGTGACGCATTCACATTAAACTAAACAATCACCCTGCTCGCGAATCATCCATGCGACGCAGGTACACGTAAGATACTTGCTCAGATAGCCAAATTAGAATTTTATCGGGGAATAATTATCCAAATAAGCCAATTCTCTGTTTAAAAATCCAGGAAATGATGTTTAATCTCTTTTTAAATTCGTTTAGTAATCAAAGGTGATTTAAACAATTTAAGTCATCAATGGGTTCAAAATTAATCGAAGTATAACATGATGATGGGTCCTAACTACCCGGAAAATAGCATAATAGTAGTGACGCACAGAGTCTCGTGACCTCGTGCATACGTAGCCCCTACATATCGGAGCACATAATCAATTATTTCACCTATGGGGTAAATTCCCCATCACAAGATTAGAAAGGAGACACATCTCGCTCTAAAGATCCGCAACCTGCATTCTACATTCTTCTGAAGACTTGCACCACGCACAATGCTCCAAAACTAGCCAACGGCCATATAAATCCATTAATATATACTCAATTATAATTTACATCCAAATTTATAACAATTCCTAACCCTGAACAAAAAGTTGACAAAAATGCCATCAGGCCCACGTGCCCTGAATCTAAAATTTCTCGAAGATGAAGTTTACCTATGAACTCACGAACTCATATATATGATTTTCTTTTAATTCCATACTCAAAATCATGGTCAAAATCTAAGAACACTAATTTTCTAGCTTTTCTTCTAACCCTTAATTTTCTACTCATTTACATAATGAAAATCCATACATAATCAATGTATTTAACGCAAAAGTGATTGGGGTAACTTACCTCAACATTAACGACAAAATCCTCTCTTGAAGCACCCCAAAAATCGCCCAAACCATGAAGAAATGGGATAAATGAACTCAATCCCACGATTTAAAACAAGGTTATGCTTCCAGTTATTTCTGCTTCTGGGAAGACATGCCGCATCAGCGGTTTCGCTTATGCGGTCCAAAGGCCGCTTCTTCGGCTCCGTCCTATTTTGCCCTTTCCCGCTTCTACGATGCCCCTTCCACGGATGCGGTCCCTCATCTACGGAACCTTGACCGCATCTGTGGTCCACACGCCCTTGGCCAATTTTGCTTCTGCATCTCTCTCTAATCTTCTGTGGTTCCACATCAGCAGATCAAGGGTCGCTTATGCGGTCCTGGCTTCCCCCACACTCAACCGTTTATGCGGCTTCATCCTCGCTTTTGCAGGGCCGCTTCTGCTATCCCATTTCCACAGAAGCTAAAATACCAGCTGCCAGATCCTTTCAATTGTTCTTCAACTTCCAAATTTGATCTGTTAGCCACCCAGAATCCACCTGAGGCACCTGGGACCCCAACCAATCATACCAACCAGTCCCAAAATACATTACGGACTTGCTCGATGCATCAAATCACACCAAACAACAATAAAATCATCAATCGACCTCCAATCCAAGCTTTATGAACTTTGAACTTTCCAACTTCTACTTCTGGTATTTAAGCCCATCAATTCATATCCGATTGACCTCAAATTTTGTATACAGGTCATATTGAACATTATGGACCTACTCCAACTTTTGGAAACCCAAACGGACATCGATAACACTGAAATGCACTCCAAACCAAATTTAAGAAATTTCTTCCAAAATGCTAACTTCCACAATAGGCGCCAAAATGCTCCCGGGTCATCCAAAACATGATCTGGGCATACGCCCAAGTCCGATATCATCATACGAACCTGCTGTAACCTTCAGATCCCGATTCCGAGATCTCTTACTCAAAAATCCAATCCTAGTCCATTCTTTCAACTTTAAGCTTCTCAAATGAGAATTTCCATTTAAATTTAACTTCGATCTCCCTGAATTTAAATTCCGACCATGCAAACGAGTCACAATACCTGAAATGAAGCTGCTAATGGCCTCAGATTGCTGAACGACGTGCTAGGGCTCAAAACGATTGGTTGGGTCGTTACATTCTCTCTCAATTAAACATACGTTGGTCCTCGAACATGCTGAAAACTATACCGAGGTAGCCTGAAATCACTACTTAGCACCTCGTGCACCTTCCCGTGCTACCACAACTTAGCTGAGCACATTGGATCGATAAATTCTGAATATATTCCCTTTTATTCAAGCAAATAAGCGTTAGAGCCCAATTCCAACATTCAGAATTCTATGCCAGGCCTGTTTCCAACATACGATCACCGTATCAATCAATATACGATGTACTCAAACATGACTACATTACTCTGCTGAATTCACACTTTGCATCACTTTACTCATAGGACCACAATAACATTTCTGTTTGAAATAATCAAAATTCTCTGAAACCGATGCTCCCATTGCACCTCATGACCTACATAGGTTTTACTCTAACTATTACAATACCGCCACGATGGATAAGTTGCCAAAATTCATAATCAACTGCCGAGTCAACCAATCATTGAGTCTATACTTCTGATAAGAAACATTACCACATTATGAACCAAATAATGACCTTTGCTCCTTAATATACTTCATATAATCATGTTGCACTGATCTTAAATCCCATAATCTTGTATCACCCAGTATGAACTACTCAAGCAATAAGCCACTCTAAATGCGATCACAAGTCTCATATAACTCCACAACATGCCAATAGGCCACCAATCCAAACACAGCACAAACACGAAATCGAACTCCGGAAGGAATTACCTAACTCCCGCACTACTACAGACTTTCCTTAGAAAATAAGAAGCAAAACACACAAAGAAAATAACATATAGAGGACCAGACTCGACATAACACTATTGCGGCATGCAACCCGATCTAAATAACATACCCATGGCGGCGTGCCACCCGATCCATGCATAGATCTCATGTAAGGAGATTTCACTTTGAGCTAAATCTGCTCATTACAATAAAAATATCGAATTTCGATCGTAAGCACGCTAAGTGCATAGTACCATCCCGGATTAAACACATAGAGCCATAGGCTACAAAACTCAAGCACAACTGAGGTGTGATACAAAATCTGAATCTCAAGAGCCATCCTGCTCATATAACATCATCGCAAGACGAAACCTCAACACATAAGAATTTACTAATCCGTCTCACAACTCATATGCGCAATACATCATTACTTGGAATAGCTGATGACAAAATAACACCTCGATTGTTCCTCCATAGGGAACGCTCGTTGAAATGAACACCATTGGCCTGATATAACGCTCAATTCACAAATAAATCAATCCACCGATCTCAAGACAATTTTTGATTTCCCTAACATGGCTAATGACCTTTCAAAGGTCCGTAGTGACTCACTTTTGTCTCATATCACGTAATAATAACCATCATACCCGGAGCAACCTCCTCAGTTCATAACCCAATATAAAAAGTGCCCTCCAAGCATAAGTTCTCAAATTAATTATATTACCACAACCCTTGTACATGGTTTAAATATTTAGCCAAATCAAGTGAATACATGCCACACTTATACAATCTTCCCATAGGGCGCGCTCCCACAAACTTTCGAAATAAATAACGGGTTCGCACATCTAAACCACTAGACGCACTAACGCTGAAAACGATCCAGAATCCTTAACCAGGATGTAAAGCCTTTTTAACAACACATCGATCTTAGGTGAAGTTGAATACACTACCAACTTACTTTAATCATTCAACCCTTTCCTTGCTCAACCGATCCCATGATATCCTTGGCAACACCGATTTGCAACCTTGGTCTCTCCATGCTACTCACTGCACCCAGTGCGCCAACATACGATAGAACACAATTTTTCATCATAACTCCGAAATTATTAATATTTTCACATTTCATCATATAAGAACATTTCAGTTAACTCACTTTAGGAGAATCATAGCAACACACATGTAAATTCCCATAACCATAGAATATGCAAATCTGCAGGTAGTGGTCCAAGCCACCATTGCCCTTCCGGAATCCGCTTCCACTTAATAAGCCATAACAGAAGAATATCCCTGATGAATCATCAATCACGGCGGCCAATAGGCCTCACATGTATCGCCACAAATCATGCACATAACAGATCACGCTAAATGAACTGATCACAGGCCCCAATATGCCAATTCAATTATGGATAATCAATTTACCTTCTTTCAATTCCTCATTGCTTGCCAAAAAAATAAGACTAACTCCATTCTACATAAAACATACTCCATCTACACTCACCTCGAGTATCCTTGAATCACGAGACCAGGTTGTCTCAATTCCCACAAACTATTTCATAACACCCAAATGCTATACCACAAGCCAAACATCCCGTAACATTTTGTGCCTCTTCTCATAAACTGCTACAAAGCTTGATTCTTACCTGTACTTATAGGTTCAAATTCATTGGGAACCACACTTTAACTTCTAAATTCACTAGGACCATTATTGATAGCCACCTACTCTAATTTGGTCCCGAATATCACTCACTCCATAGATCTTATAACACACGAATACACTCTCGGTGAAACACCTGGCAAAGATCGCTTTCTTTGAAACTTGTATCCATACAAGGCATAAATCCTGAACCTTTTTTCAAGTCCGAACATTAGCCCATAAAGCTAACCATACCACATCCTTAATAATTCCTCCGCTCAATGTACTACTTATGGTCTTTCTCATAGCTGAATTAATCCATCAGTATGCTAATAACTCGAAATCATGCAACTAGTTAATCATATAGCCCAATCACTAGCGGTGGGACTCTCCCACTTAGCTTGAAGCCATCATTTCACCATTATTGAGTTTGCCCGACCTTTATACCCTTTATTGACATAACCTCCCATCATAAGTCATCAAAATTTCTCAGAATCTTCTTGTAAATCCCCATCTTTCATATTCTGAATCATTAACCACATTCGCACGACCGATCTCTTTCTGAAAAAACAATATAATTCTTTGAAAAAAGCTTCGCCAACCTGCACGACCGCTAATCTTCTCACGGGTACTGACCTACCTAGGGGAATAACGTACCGACATCTTCCCACGCCGCTGCACGGGGTACAATCACTATGATGCTAATAGCCCATCTTGAGTCCAAGCCCACCTTCCAATTGCACAAGTCCATTCGCCCATCGCGGACATCAATTAAATATATGGCAACATCCTTCCAATTCAGAGTTATGTGGTGTGACGACCTGACCCGTAATCTCATGAGTTACTACCCTGTTCTTCCTATTTTCTATTTCCTTATGTTTCATTATCGGTATTGGATGCGTTAGAATCTAATTGGAGTGATTTGATTAAGAAATGAGACACTTAGTCTCTTTGAAGAAGGCTTAAGTTGGAAAAGTTAATCGGATATTGACTTATGAGTTGGTAGGATCTGAATTGAATGTTGATGATTTATTTAGTTTTGGAGGATGATTTAAGGCATAGGAGCGCAATCGGACGTAATTTTGGAAGTCCGGTAAAGAAGTTAGCCTATTTTGGCGAAGTTAGTATTGGCGATTTCCGTTTGATAGGTGAAATTTTGATCCGGGGGTCGAAATGGAGTTCCAAGAGTTTCAGTAGCTTCGTTAGGTAATTTTGGACTTTTCTACAAAATTTGAGGTCATTCGGACTAGTTTTGACGTGTATCGGCATCGGTTGTGAAATTTCAAAATTTAATAAGTTCTTAGGCTTGAATCCATGCATAATTGGTGATTTTGATGATATGTGATGTGATTTGAGACCTCGACTAAGTCCATGAAGTGTTTTCAGACTTGTTGGTGCTTTTGGCTGAGGTCCCGGGGGCCTCGGGTGAGTTTTGAGTGAGTACGGACACCCCGAAACTTAGAAAAATGGAGGGAGCAGCAGTGATGGCACGGACCGCGCTCCTTCTCGCGCTGGGTGGGTGTCCGCACACGGGAAGAACTTGCAGGGTCACTGGTCCTACTTAGAAAGCTCATATCTTTTACTATACAAGCAATTTTAAGGTGATTCAAAACAAAAGTTGTACCCTTAGTGTCTAGTTTCCATAAAGCTAAAGAAATCGTAATTTGAACATCTATAGCGAATGGTATGGCAAAACTATTGAAGCCTATCACTGCAGTCAAATTCCTGCGTGACCGTGGTCATTTTTGTGCGATCAGCGCTGTCAGAATCTGAGGGGTATTCTATAAATACGTGGTTTTTGGTTTTATTTGATATTTTGAAGTATAGAGCTCAGATTTTGGCAATGTTTTGAAGGTTTTTCAAGAAATTCATCGGGGTAAGTGATTCTAACTCAGATTTGGTTAGAGTGCATGAATATACCATTGAATTCTTCATTTAATTAGTGATTTGAGATGGAATTTGGGAAGAACTAGGGCTTGAGTTTTGAGATTTTTAAGTTGAGGATTTGAGGGGGAAAATGGACTCCGATTCTTGTGAATTTGGTATGCATAGACTCGTGGCGAGATAAGAAACATTTTGATGTAAAAATTTCTAGATTTTGAGACGTGGGCCCGGGGATCGAGTTTTGGTAATTTTGGGAATTATGCCCGAATTTGATTGTTTTCGATTGGGTATTGTTCCCTTAGCATATTGTGATGTATTCACTCTGAATTTGGGCAGATAGTCGCACGAGGAGGCCAATTCGAGAGGCAAGGGCATAGCGAGCTAGATTTTTGGCCGTTTTGAGATGAGTAATGATTTTAAATGATGTCCTGGGGTTTTGAAACCCCAGATTGTACAACATACTGCTATGTGAAGATGATAATCGTGTTGTATGATGAGAGCGGGTCATTTACTATTGGGGATTGTGACTTGGTCCATCCCGGTTGATATTTTAATGCGTATTTGATAAAGACTTGTTGTTTTCCACCATGATTTGGGCTTATTGCCATAATTGGGCTTCGTGCCTGTTATATAAAATCCTTTGTGAATTTCCATCACTATTTTTCCTCACTAATTGAAATATTATTTGAACTCAATCCAATTGAATTATACTATTTCATGGACTCAGCTACATTCATACTCAACTGCAGATTTAAATAATATTTCTAATATTGTTTGAGCTGAGAATCATTATTTTACTGATGCCCAATAGGCTTATGATTATTTTCTGGACTGATTGAGGCCGAAGGCCATATGTGAGGATATGATGAGTGATGTGAGGAGGCTTTCAGGCCTCGAGTATGTTGTGTGAAGGATTTAAGGCCTTATGATATAGCGCTTGAGTTGTAGGAGCCCCTTCGGAGTCCGTACACACCCTCAGTGAGCGCAGGGTACCCAGATGAGTTGGAAGAGTGCCCGAGAGGCTGATGTTGTGTTTTTGTAAGTTGGGAGTGAGCCCGAGAGGTTGATGTTGTGTGTTGGTGAGTTGGGACTGAGCCCATGGGGCTGATAATGTATTGAAAATTTGATATTGAGCCCAAGGGCAAGTTTCTGATTATTCCTTACTTGTTGAAATTAAGTGTCTTCACTATTTTTAAAAGAGAATCATCTGTTACTTCACGGTTTTATTGCGTAACTGATTTTACTGGTTGAGATAGCGTTATTTGTTCCTTTATGAGATTTCATGCTTTCAGTCATTATTTATTTTTATTACTCACTGAGTTGGAGTACTCAATTTACTCCATGCACCTCATGTGTAGATGCAGGTAATTGTTCACCCGGTAGCGGGTTTGGAGCTGATTGGAGATTTTGCCATCGTAGCTGAGCAAGATGACCGTCAGCGTTCGCGACACTTTATCTCTTCCTTTGATTCTAAATTCCATTATGTATAATACTAGTCTTATAATAGCATTTCGATTCTTTAGATGCTCGTGACTTGTGACACCCCGATTTTGGGCTGAGTTTGGCTGGTTCCCTCTTTTATCAATTCCTTCCGCATTTATGACAATGTACACTATGGTTTGACTTATTTGTGTTAAGTAACTGTTAAAAAAGGTATTGTTAATCTGTTAGTTGGCCTTGTCTTCATGAGAGGCGCCATCACGACCGGGTTGGGATTTTAGGTCGTGACAGGTTGGTATCAAAGCCTACATTACATAGGTCTCACGAGTCATGAGCAGGTTTATTAGAGTCTCACGGATCGGTACAGAGACGTCTGTATTTATCCTCGAGAGGCTACAAAACCTTTAGGAAAACTTCGCATTCTTGAATTCTTATTATGCGTACTTGATTCAGCTTGAAATGTAATTCATGAAATTCCTTCCACGCGTTCGCACGTGCGCATGAGTGCTCAATATCAGATGTGCCTTGATGGCTTGTGATTCCCTAATTGAGGGGCGAGACATGATCTTTATGAGTTGATGTTGGGCCAGTCTAAAGGACTTGAGGACGAATCTTTTCCTACGATTTGAGAGGTGCTGATTGTGTGAGAAAGTGTTTTGAACTAATATTTCTTGTATTACCCCTATTAGCATGAATGACGAGTGGGTAGCTAGGTGATGGGTATGTTAGCACTGTGAGATGTTTCTATATGACTTGGAAGTGTCGAGGAAGATCTGCTGGATGATAGGTGAACTATTAAGTGTATGATTTCCATTATGATNTTGTGTGGCAGTGGAAGGTATACAAAAATATTAACTAAAGGTAAAACTAGTGGGTAATTGGCTTATAAGGGGAATCTATTTGTCATACTAGTTAGATAAGTGTGGGAGCTGAGATCGCTTTTTGTAAATGTTTTATGACGAAATCATTGAGTCAAGGGGGCCACCATGAAGATCGAAAACATTAAAGAAAGAATATGTTCTTAATTGTTTGAATAGCCTAATAATGGAGGATTGAAAGGTATTTTCTATGTGTTATGATTCAAATAGTTGCAACGCATGTCCATGTATCAATTTTGAGAATATAATACATGTAATATTGAGATTAATGTTGTTGATATAAATTGTGATGCTTTGTCCAGTTGTGGACGTGTTATTAGGATGGTTTTGGTGATTCTCTGGCAGGTGGATAGGCCCAATTAAAAAGGAAACTCTGCCAAAATTTTTGAAAAAAAATTGGGACTTAGTAAAAAAAACATTGTCGCCTAAAGAGCGGGCTTAACTGTTGTGTGAGTAAATGCAAGAATTGTAGAAGAGTTAAAATTCCAGATGATTTGTGTTTTCCACAAGCTTATGATGGAGTGAGTTTAGCCTCACTATGGTATTACGGCAGCAATAGAGTACATGCGCTGTGATTTATTAAGTGTGTTTTGATCTGTGAGTTTGACCCAAGTTGGGGAGTTTTCTATTAAATAAGTTGATTTCACGATTATATGCTATATTGGTTCGAGTTTGATGAAAGATGGGGAATCAATTCTGGGTGTTGAAATTGGATCGAGAATGGCACGAGTGAAGGAAATATTTTCGATAAGATGTCATGAGCTCGAATGAGTAGGAGAAAATTTTCAATGTTTAACGTAAGTTGGTATTTTCTTTAGCGTCACCTAAGATTGGTGTTTTGTAAAAAAAAAAAGATTTTGTGTCCTGCTTAATGATTCTTGATCGCTCTTCAGCGTTAGTGCGACAGGTGGTTTGGAGGTAGGCTCCAGATGTTGTTGTGGTAGGTTGTGGGAGTGTGTCCCACGGGAAGATTATATAAGTGTGGCATGTGATCACTTGATTGACTAAATATGTAAACCAAGTATGAAGTTTGAGATGGTGTCGTTAAATTAAAGATTCATGCATGGAGGGCACTTGGCATATTGGGCTGTGAACTTGGGAGGGTTATTCCGATTATGATGGTTGTTCTTGTGTTTTATAAAGAAAAGGGAAGTTATTATAGACCTTTGAAAGGTTATCAGACTAGTTCAGTGTGATCAGAATCAATGTGAAGTTGGTGGATAGATTTAATGTGAATAATGGCTCTATATCATACCAGATGTGTGCATTTTTGTAACACGATCCTAATGGAGGAGTAGTTAGGTTGATGTTTCTTTGTCAGATATTTTGCATAGTGATGCATTGCGCTGCATGAGTTGTGTGACATCTTGAGAAATTGCTATGTGTTGAGAATCCGCGTAGGAATGATGTTATATGAGGCTCTTGGCTGTCGAAATTCAAATTTTACATCGCACCTCAGTTGTGCTTGATTTTTGTAGCTTATAACTCTATATGTCCCTCAAAGATATTATTATGCACTTAGCATGCGTACGACCGATACTCGGTATCATGTTGTAATGAGAAAATTTGGCTCGATGTGCATCTCCTTATGTCAGATTTATATGAGGATCGGGTGGCATGCCGCCATGGGTATGTTATCTGGATCGGGTTGCACGCCGCAACGGTGTGATGTTGAGCATAGTATTCTATATACTATTTTGTATGCCTTGCTTGCTGTTTTCTAAGGAAAGTCCGTATTAGTGCGTGGGATTGGTAATTCCTTCAATAGTTTGTTTTGCTTTTGTGTCGCGTTCGAATTAGTATCCTATTGGCATATTGGGGCATCATATGCGGCTTTTGATTATATCTGAGGTGGCTTATTGCCCGGGCAGTTCGTAATGGGTGAGACGAGATCATTGAATTAGAGATCAGTGCAATCTGAGTATATAAAGTAAATTAAAGGGCTAAGACCATTGTCTGGTTCAGAATGAGGTGATAGTTCTTGCTAGAAGTATAGATCCAATGAATTGTTGATTCGACGGTGTTATGAATTTATACAGATCTTATCCATCATGTTGGTATTGTAAGAATTTGAACAAAACCTATATATGTCATGCAAAGCATGGGATGTGTAATGATTTTTCTTCTATAGGGGATCAATGGAAGTTCTTGACCAATTGAGTACGTAAACGTTCCTGGTTCGGAAGGGGATGTGTTATGGTATATGTGATATGTTGAGAAGGATTGAGAATTGCGTGTGTAAGGTTATGGTTCAGTTCTGAATGGAAATTCAAAACATTCTTAGGCAGTATAGGCAGCTTTAGGTTATTAGAGAAATGAGCTTCAAATGATTAGGGTGAATGATCTTTAGATGATTAAGGAAATTGTATATCTAGTCATAGTGATTTGTAGAGGTTATATGTTTCAGGAAAAGGCCAATGTGATTTGTCACACCTCCTTTTTCTTACACCTCTTCTACTACACCCTGGGGAAGAGATATAATAAAAAGGGAAGGAGTTTTTCCAATTTATGGACAGTCGGAACGGGATTAGTTTTTTTAATTTTCAGAGTCGCCGCTTGAGAATATAATGGTGTCCCAAGTCACCGGTTTAATCCCGAACCGAGGAAAGTTTGACTATGTAAACAATCCGCGAACTAGAAATCCGAATAAGGAATTTTGTTAATCCGTGAGAAGGTGTTAGTGACTCCCGAATTCTGTGGTTCTAGCACGGTCGCTCAACTGTTGTATTTGTTTTTATCTGATTTATATATACGTTCCTTTTTGTATGCATTTATTAATATTCCACTTTATTATTTAATTTTACAAAGAATTACAACGTCGTAAAAATGTATCTCGAACCACGCCGTACCAGTACGCCCGTGGCTTTTAACACATTTCAACTTCATTGAGACTTGGATTTGGGTCACATAAATGTGCACCCATATTAAGAAGGTAATATTATTACAAAGCGCGCCTAAAGTATCTACTTCTTGTTAACTTTGAGAAATACCGTGAAATTTGCTAAACGATCCTTCCAAATCTAAGATTTTCATAACAATTTATTTGAATACCCCGCAATTGTGTATTTAATGCGGCGAGGCTCATCTCATTTTATAAAGGTCATCCCTAAATATGCTACATTTTGTACTAGTTTTTTGCCTCTCAAACAAAGAACAAATCCTACTTAACTTGTTATTATCCTAAGGCAAAAGTCCATGCTTAAAATGAGGCTATGCGGTGATTTCAAACAGGCTCAATGCACGGCCATCAGATGGGCCTGGGCCACTGACACTTCCTCTTGAATCCTATTATATTTACTTAAATCAAACTAGTGTTGGTAATTTTGATTATAAATTAGTACTCACCCAGGCATAAAGTATTTATTTAAGGTATCAATCAAACCCAAAGGACGTTATTAATTAAAACAAACTCATAAACCTAGGGAACTAAATTCATGAATACTCACCGATCATAAAGTCGATTTAACAATTGTTCTTCAAATGCCTACGTTATCTGAGTAGCTATTCTCATGCATATATTGAAATGACAAATAGATATAAACTGGTATGGTTAGGCTATTATTACATTTGAACTAACTTCACTGTTTAATCATCGCTGACTCACAACCTATCTTCAATTTAAATCTGAACTCCTACTATGAACTCAGCAACTTTGACATAACATTCAATATTATTAACTGAACATTCAAATCAAATCTAATTACTTACTAACTGTAGAATTAGCGTAAGAAGTCCTTAAATCAGTTAGAAGTCTTATGGATAGAAATTAAATCCATATTTACAAACAACAAAATCATCAATTAACTAGGCTTAACAATTCTAACAATTATTCTACTCATACTGTCCAACAGCAATCATAAGATCACGCAAATGTGCATTTCACTCCAGGTTCAAAATCACAATTACATCAGGATCCGAGTGTGTACCTGGAATAGAATTTCAACAAAAGGAATGTCAGCCTATATAACAAGGCCGGCAATAGCAACTTGAACACTAAACAGCCTCAAATACACTCTAATTTCAATCCAGAAATCACGTCAGATTTGCATAATTATTTTGAAATCAACAAGGTCAACAAACTGACCCAGAAACAGATTTGAACACACGCAACCAAACTTCAAATTGAACTGAAAAACTCATCTAATCAATTCAGCATCTGCTCTGATTCGAAACTATTCATATTTAACTCAAAACTAATGCAACGGTGATTTTTTGTTGATTTTCTACTGATATTTGATTGTTTTTTGGGTTTTTTGACATGAATTGAAATAGTAAAAAAGAGAAGAAAATGATCTGAAAATTTTAGTTTTAGATCTGGGACAAAGAAAATATTTTTGGTGATTTTCCAGGGTTCTAAAAGCTTGTAGGGTTCAAAAGTCTTCTAAAGTAAGGCAAATACATGCCTATTTATAGAGTTAAATGAGAGGGAATTTCAGATTTCATTTAATTACTTGTTAGTCCTCTAATTTCTAACTTGTTGCTCAAGTAAGTGCAAATGTTTGTTTAAATTGTACACTACAGTCGTTTCTAGATTATTCTAGCTAATTCTACCATATTCTACCCCATTGTAATACCCATTATGCCCTCACTTGCATTTGTTATTCACTGATTCTACCCTTTTTTATACCCATAATACCCCTGATACTAAGTTGAAATTACCACAAAATTATTCTGAATTTCCTACAGTGCCCTCACCCTCTTAGTTATTTACCCTTTTAATATCCCCAAACAACCCCTGAAAATTAGTTGAATTTACCCAATTAACCCACAGCCCTTTGCACTTCAGATTTAATCATTAACTATTGGAATTATTCTGAATTTAACAAATCCTAAAATTAACTAACTGTTAATCGATTTTCAATCAGCTATAACCAATCTCACTAAACCAACATGATTAATTTACTAAGTAACAATTACTGAGTAAGAAATTATTCAAACTTGAACAGAATTTTAAAAACAGAAATTAATACTAATTGACGTTAATTAATCATAACAAATGAAAATTAATAGAAATCCTAAACTAATCAATTCAAAGCAGATTAACACATAACGAGTCAACTAACAGGCCAATTTGCGTATATTTATCTAAAAATGCCAACATATTAATAATGTCACACCTCCTTTTTACGCGCCTACCCCGAGGGTAATGCACAAGGGGGTTTTTCCATTTAAAGTGACATTATTCGAATGGGATTATTTATTTATTTCAGAGTCGCCACTTGGGAAAGGTTTGGCTTTTGGTGTCCCAAGTCACCGGTTTATCTTGAATCCCAATTCGAGGAAAATATTCGACTTTCCAAATGAAGTCTGCGAACCAGAAATTCTAAGTAAGGAATTCTGTTGACCCGAGGGAAGGTGTTAGGCACCCCCGGATCCCGTGGTTCTAGCACGGTCGCTTAAATTATTTTAATGGCTAAATATATGATTTTAAAACATGTTCAATACTATAATGCAATTTTAAATCATTTACCGCGTTTGGTTATTTTTTAAGAAAAAGTGAACATTGTTAATGAGGGGCCCCGCAATTTCATTTTCTGTTTAGCAAGGCTCGTAGCATTTTTTATTTAAAAGGATAATCCTAAAGTGACTATATTTTTTCTATTTAGTTTGTCTCTAAAAGAAAAGAAAA
>MU668464.1:0-16492 GCA_026770625.1 Nicotiana glauca
TGATAAATGATGTTAAAGATCGAAGAAATTAAGTGAAAATCAACTTACAAATGGATTGGAGAAGAAAGTTTTCTTGGAAATGGGGTGTTTGAGTCGAAAGAATGAAGAAATGAGGTGAAAATTCAACTAAGTATGAAAAATGCAGGTCTCTGATGTCGCAATTGCGAACAGGGGTTTGCAATTGCGAACCCCGACCAAATATGAGATTTGCGAACAAGCTTCGCATTTGCAAAGCCAGGCCAATGCTGGGACTTTCACATTTGCGGGACTTTGGTTCGCATTTGCGAACTTGGCCCATTTGGGGAAGGTTCGCATTTGCGAACACTTTGTCGCATTTGCGATCATCAGCCAGATTCCCCTTCTTCGCATTTGCGAAGAAAAGTTCGCTTTTGCAAACATTGGCCTGCCTGGGCTGGTTTCGCATTTGCGAACCAGCTTTCGTATTGCGATAGTTGGCATCCGCATTTGCGAGCCCTGGCTTCGCATTTGCGAAAATTGCAGAAGCCTCATACCAGATTTTTTTAAAACATGAGAAATGCAATCCGATGCCTATCCAAAACTCACCCGAGCCCTCGGGGCTCCAAACCAAACATGCACACAACCCCAAAAACATCCTATGGACTTATCCATGCGATCAAATCGCCAAAACAACATCATATATATAGAATCGAGCCTCAAAACACATGATTTTCTTCTAAACTTCATAAACTTTCAACTTTAGAACTTATAGTCCGAAACACGTTAACCGACGTCCGTTTTCAACCTAACTTTACAAAAAACACTTAACACATATTTAAGACTTCTACCGGGCGTCGGAACCAAAATACGAGCCTGATACCATCACTTTTTGATCAAATTTTATTTTCATTTTCCTTAAATATTTTCAAAAACTAATTTCACGGAAAAATTCATTCCTCGGGCCTGGGACCTCGAAATTCGATTCCGGGCATACGCCCAAGTCCCATATTTTTCTACCGACCCTCCGGGACCGTCAAATCACGGGTCCGGGTCCGTTTACCAAAAATATTGACCGAAGTCAACTTTAATCATATTAATATCAAAATTCATCATTTTCCACACATAATTCATATTTAAGCCTTCCGGTTACACGCCCGGACTGCGCACGCAAATCGAAGAAAATAAAAATAAGGTTTTCAAGGCCTCGGAAGCACGGAACGAATGAGGAAACAGGTGATGACCCTTTTGGGTCTTCACATTTATATAGTAGGGGAATTTAAGTCCTAGTACAAGTCTAAATAAGGTAAAATCCTCTCTTCCCCGGTAAATGTCGATCTACAGTTGTTACTGAACGGATTCGCGTCGTAATATATAGGTGAGGGCGAATATTACGGCCCCTTACTCGTCATGCGTAACCCTTCTCCGCTTTTCTCGAAATCCAGAACCTATACTTGGTCTAGGTCTGTTATTTCACTGTACGTGACCGACATCGTTTGTTCCTCTAGGTTTCGATACGAGAGGTTTTCGGGCCTCAATTATAATCACGTCGAGCCTTGCTTCCCCTTTGTTTCCTCATCGGGGAATCGGGGATACTCCGCCCCCGATTTTACCCGTATACATTATCAAACATGACCCTTTACTGATTTTTGTTGTTAATAGTAGAACAGTTGAAAGAACGAGAGCAAACTTGTTCAAGTTAAGGCGCATCTCTCTCTTATTCAAGCACATCTTAGTGGAATCATTTCTCATTAAGTATATGACTTGTCCCCTTGGGATATAACAATGCAGCAATTTGGCCGCAAAATATTTTGAACAAATTATTGTTTCTAAATACTCCACAGCTACAAGAACACATTCCTGTAAGTAAAATTGTCTCGCTTTTAGTGAATATTTTGGAGTATTTTTTCATTTCTTTCTCCTTTCCGCGCATTTTTCATGCATAACTACATTACTTTTGTCGTATGCATCTTCACAAGAAAAAATGAATCCTACCTATACGTGTAGAAAATCTTCAGTTAGTGGATAATACAGTTTATCAAAAACACGAGATTAATGGAGTGACTAATAAGTACTACATATAATAATTAGTATGCAAGTAGATATGAATATTAGTCTCACCATATATTAGTCGGTAAAATGAAAGATGATGCAATTTTTTGATATTATTAAGCTCAAATAGTTCAACAATTTCCACTAGCTATATGCTTTTATCTTTTATCTTTTATCTTTTACTTTTGCCCACTAACTAAAGCTTATGTAACCTTTATCTTTTTGCTACAACTATTACTTTGTTTTGTACTCCTATGAACTCTGTGGCATTGCATGCTTTAGCTTTTATGAATTATTGTAGGGGACACTTGGCTTTCTACCTTATCTAGTTTGCATTACTGACACCCTCCATGTGCCAGAAGGGCTTTAAATTAAAAACGGTGGCCGATTCTAAATAGCCGTTTAAAAGAAACAATTACATCTTCACTTTAATCCAAATAAATAGAACTAATTAATATAAAACAAAACAAAATTTGTTATAACAAATTAAATTATATTAATAAAAAAATCACATTATATTGCCCATATATATAGGAGTTAGTTTCTCGTCAAAGTGAGCAAAAACTAGTATGGCCATTGCTTCTTATTTTCTCTAACTAATTAATCTCTATACTTAAGATTAATTCCCTTAAGGAAAACATAGATGTCTCTTTTTGAGGAAACATCAATTACATAAACTGTTCTACAAATACTGGTTTCGCTCATGGTAACATCAGCTCATAACACGCGAAGCCAAAGAGAATAATATAGTCAGTTGTTTTTAATATGGAATAAGACAAAAGAAAAGTACGTATAGTAAAAGCCAACACTAAAACCTCCATATTATTATACTTTGTGCAGCTTTCAGCTCTCTCGATAAAACACAATCTTGATGTCTGTGTCCAACTATCTGACACATGCAACATTATTTGTTTGGCATGCCAGCAAAATTTTATTTCGTGACACTGGTTTACAAGCCATCTTTATTGTCTTACAATTGTACGAACCCAAATTTTTAAGGAAACACAATTTTGTGGATTTAAAAGTATAAGATTGGGGTCCATAAATTTATAAGACAAAAAGAAATCTCACATAAGTAATATAAGTTGTGTGAGACCAGAGGCGGACCCAGAATTTTTATGCGATGGGGGCACATTATTCTGCTCAACCAGTGACTCCTAAAGACTTGTAGTGTTCAGGGTGTCAACTGCTTTAAATTAACCATTTTTAAGATATATACGTGTATATATACAGAATTTCGACCAAATTTTATGGGGTCCGGTGATCCCTCACCCATACACATAATTCCGTCTCTGTGTGAGACACACGATAAAACTTCTCATGAGCTACCTCCCTTTTTTAAGTGTTCATGTTCCAATATGCCAGCTCCTCCGGCCTAGCTTGGCTTAAATGGATGAATGTGTTAAGAGAATTTGTAATATGAAAGTAGCTATTAATTAAAGAGATATACTTCTTTCGTTTCATGTGAACATATTTGATTAGGTAGAAAAATTTAAAAAGAAATAAAAACTTTTGAAAAATTTATGGTCCAAAATATATCATAATATTTGTGGGTGTATACACCTTTAAAAGCATGTGCTCTTAAACTTCGATACTATTTGGATGACTATAAAATTCGTAATTGACAGTAGCATGAAGTGAAAGTCTCTTCTAATTCACAAAGAGATTATTTTGAACAAACAAAAAATAAAATAGAATCTTATAAATTAATGTTTACTCTAAATACGAATAACAATTAAATTTGTATGTGATTTAAAGGATACATAATTTAATTCAATACGAATGATCTAAGAACATCAAATAATTAAATTAAAGAGAGAGTAAACGATCAAACCAATCGTGACGGATTAATCAGGCCCAATTTTGAATTGAATACTAAAAACTAGCTCTGATCGAGCCCTCGATATGAGCTAGGTTGCACTTAACAAGAATACAAAAATGAACTTTTATTGCTTTGATATGCATGTCAACAATGATTTAAAATAAATAAGTTCTCCCCTTTATATAGTAGGAGAATTTCAATCTTAGTACAAGTCTAAATAACATAAAAAAATTTATTTTTTGGTAAATGTAGTTCCGCATTTGATATAGACAGAATTTACGCCCTAATATCTGGTTGAGGATGAATATTAAGGCTCCTTGCGCGTCATGCTTTACCGTTTCTCTTTCTCCTTAGTCTCGAAACTTTACTCGTCCCGAATCCGTTGTTTAGTCGTACCCCATTCAAGATGTACCGTTCATCCCCCTAAGCTCCGAAACGAGGGACCCTTTGGTTTCACTCGAAGCTGCGTTAGATCATGTTCCCCTCTCTTTTTTTTAGGGAATCAGGATAACATTATCTCCGATTTTATCCCTATACTACTAGAACTGAAGGACTATTTGTTTTGAAAAGGTTCTTCTAACTATTTGAAATTATAGTTTACAAATAAGAACGTCGTGGGCGTTTCCAAATGAATGAGAAAATAAAATCATTATAAAAATCACAACATTCACCTTTTGATGACTCTGGTTAATTAGCCATTCCTAGAGTAAGGTAATAAATCTTTTGACAAAGTATTTTACACGCCTCAAGCATTTTTCCGTGTTCAAATATTTTTCATTTTCCTTCTTTTACTGTCAATTTTTTTTTATTTTTCTAATAGAATGAAGAGGCATGTCCTCAAATAGCAAGAAGATAAATAGCTTCCATAAAGGAGAGTTTAAGCACACAACGGACACGACAAGGTGAAACTCTCCTAACAAAAAAAAGGTTTCATGGGTAAGACTGGAGGGAGTTCTTGGTTAGGCTTAATGAAGAAGGCTTTTAGATCACCTGTGAAAGAGAATGATATGAGAAACAGTAGAAGAAGAGAAGAGGCTGAGCAAGAGGAAGAAGAAGAAGAAGAAGAAGAAAAGGTACCTTTCCATATTACTATGTGAAGCGTGCAATGAGATGGGAATATATTTTATAAGATTATATAGTTATTTTGAACTCTAAATTCTAAATTTACTAGTAATTTTTTATTTGTAGAAGAGGGGAAAACGGCGATGGATCTTCCGACCGAAGCCTACGTTTCATGAAACAACAATTTATCACAATCAACAAGAAAACACTGCCACCATCACAGAAAATTCATTGCCAGAGAATGCTGATTTGAAGCAAAGACGAGCAATTGAAGTAGCAATGGCTACTACAGCGGCTGCTGAGGCAGCAGTTGCTACAGCACAAGCAGCTGTGGACATAATTCGACTCACAAGACCAACACTTTTAGTTAGAGAACAGCGTGCCATTCTTAACATTCAGACAGCATTCAGAGGATACTTGGTATGTATACAAATGTAGTCTTGTTGAACATTATCACATATTGTCTGCCTTAATTTTTTAAGCAATTACTTCTGCTTATTATGAACAATTACTTATAATTATTATTTGATTAATTTTTATGCACTAATAGTACAAAATTATTTACACAATAAGTATCTTGATTATATATATAAATCAAATTTCTCTACTAATTGAATGGCTACTGTATATTGTTTAGGCAAGGAAAGCACTTCGGGCACTCAAGGGGGTGGTAAAGTTGCAAGCTTTAATAAGAGGGCACAATGTCCGAAAGCGAGCAAAAATGACACTCCAGTGCATGCAATCTCTTGTTCGAGTACAAACTCAAGTGTGTGATCAACGTAGAAGGTTATCCTGTGAAGGAATTAGTTGTGATTCCACTTTCAGAGACCCAAAAATCATTCTCGATCTTCATCTCAGTGACACTGTGAGTGTCTTAAGTTTGTTGCTACATGTTCTATATATAAATAAATTAGTGTATAGACTCTTCTGGTACATCAGATAAAACTGAAACGACACAAGGAGTATATATATTAATTTTGAATATGGGAATATATGCAGTCTACAAATCAAGCTAGCACTGCGGACGACAGATACGATCACTCACATGCACTAGAAAAAGTTGAAGCTTTGTTGCAGAAAGCAAAGGAAGCTGCTAAACAACGCGAAAATACTCTGGCTTTTGCCTTCTCTCAGAAGGTATTATCTTTTTTACGATCGTCTTCTCTATGTAATCCAACTTCTCGTCTTTCCTCCAATACTAACAGTTCGAAAACATACAGATGTGGACAGAGAATAAAGATGAAGACATAAGTAGCAACAAAGAGCTTGATGAGGATCGGAGAGTTTTCCACCGGACAGATGTGAGAAATCGCAGAACTAGCAGCAGAGCTTCGTGTGATCAGCCAAGGGACCGCGTAAAGAATATTGAAGTTGACACAACTTGCTCTTATTCTGACTCGGATTCTGATTTTTGGAGATTGCAAAATCAGTTTTATCAGGACGAGCAACAGAAGTTGTGTTCATATGCGGTCCCTTCTCCTCTCCGTGGAGTACAACAAAATCTACCGATACATTCACGCTTCACACCAACATCTAAGATGAAAAATATCCTAGTTCATTCAGCGAGCCCCCGCTGCAGAAGGGAAGAGAGGAGCCACCGGATGACTCTTCTCTCCCGTAGAGCGAATGAGCCAAATTACATGGCAGCTACTGCATCAGCCAAGGCCAGAGAAAGGTCACATAGTGCTCCGAGGCGGATGCCTTTAACTCCAGAGAGAGAAAAAACTAGCGCAGCAAAGAAACGCCTATCTTTCCCTATTCAAGTAACATCAAATGAGATTGTTAATATTGACCAACCTTTAGATCATAGATTGGTGAGCCCTGGGTGGAAGAGTGTACCTACAGAACCATTCATCGATCATTAGTCCAGTAGGCATTCTAACTGCAGGCACCCTCCATTATGAGAATTCCCATCTTCTCTTAATCTTTTCATTTTTAAAATAACGCTGGTGTCCCACTTGTTTGCCCGCACCTCAACTATTACACGTAACTTCCACCACCTAATCTAGTGTACAATTTTTAAGAATTTTCGTCTTCTACTTGTCACATGTAAAAAGATGGTCAACATAAGTTAAGGAACTGAATGACAGGTAGATTAACCTGCTTCTAAACTCAAGTATTGGAGACTTTTGTACACATATTTCTATGCCCTAAATGATCTAAATCCATTACTGATATACTAGTGGATTTGTTGTTGTCTACTCGCTCACTGCTATTTTATTCTCTACTTCAATTTGATGCATTCATGCAATAGTTTTTCGGCGAAATGGCCTCATGGTCACTTAAATTTTTTTACTTTTTAAAAGTCGATATATAAATTTTGGAGTTTCCCATTCAAACACCCGAGCTCATTTATTCATAACTAATAAATACATTTGACCACTGATCATGCACATGTGGCGTCAGTTGGTCCTGATCAGCTGTGTGAGGAACACGAAGCACAGAAGCGTGAAATTCCCCTTCCAACAGTACAAATTTTGCTTTATTTAAGTGTTTGCTTATTTTATTTTATTTTTCTTAAAAACCCCTATTCCTCCATTTTTAAAAGCTAAAGATACATTTCTCACTTGTCACTGTTTTTTCCAAGCAGCTAAGTAATATTTTTCCTTTTCCAAAATTGCTAAGAATACTCTAGAGCAAGAAAATAATGAAAATTTATATATTTTGTCATTGTGGAATTGAAGGTAAGTTTTGCATTACATGAAAGCCAACAAATCCATGAAGAAGGTTTTATGGTCGCTCATTATGGTTGAAGAAATTGTACACTTTTGTTAGGCAATTTGACCCACCTCTTCGAGGTCACTATAAACAAGTGATGCCAGTATTGTTATCAAGAGAGAGAGGGGGTAGGAAAAAGGGTCAGGATCATTGTAATTTCAGATACTATATTAGCACTAATCATTGTAATTTCCTTCTTGCTTTAGTTAATTATCAAAGTATATTGTGTGATCTATTTTAACCCAATTTACAGTGATAATGTCAAATGTATGATATTTTTGTGGAAGAAAGAGCAATGCTTGACATAAACAATCCGACATATATATAAACAACCAAGTTTGACACTAACAAAATAAGCTATTGAAATCTGTCTAGTAGAAGAAACAGTTTAAATATTGTGCCAAAATAAAATACATAATTAAACATCCATAGATAACCTACAAATTAAAATTTTCAACTAACACATTTAAACTATCATTGATATTGTTTATCGTGAAAATGATAATAACAATTAAATTTGTTGATGGAACTCTAAAAATACGTGATCTATTTTTATGTTGGTTGTTAAGCAGTTGATGCTAGATATGTGAGATTTAGAGAAAAAATAAAGTTAAGAAGAGAGTTATAATCAAACCGAGAAGCTAGTTATTCGGGGCCTCGATCCTGTCAATTCGGGCCTCGAGGTCGATTTCTTGGCTTAGCTACGAGCTATGGAGGGTAATCATGATAAGGCTTAACAGTTATAAAATGATCAGCGAAGGATCTTTATGGCTAATGATAAGCAATAAATGAAGAACAAATATGAAGATAATAAAAGGAAGCAATAATATCAAGAGAGTATGTTAGAGAGCAAAAAAGATGTTCTTGTATATTTCTTGTGGAGTAGCTAGAGCAACAGTAGTTACAAAATGGTAAGGATCCCCTTTATATAGGAGGGGAATCCTAACATAGTACAAAATACATTAATTGCAAGATATGGAGATGGGATAGCTAGATATGACACCCTGATTCGGGTTTAAAGTAGGCCGGCAGGCTTTGTCAGTCCTAGACGTGTACCTTGGGAACACCCCTTCTTACCATAGTCGTGGCCACCGTTGTCCCTAGGTTGGGTGTCGACGAACCCCGAGGGAGGAGACTCGACCACAGGCTTGCAGCCTCGAGGCCTCGAGATGACCTTATAAAATGCCTTGGTGTCGAGAAATTGGACATTTTGATTTCGCTGTATACAGATAGTCCACGCGTTTCTTAGAGAGGATCGATAAGAAACGACCTTGACATCTGATTCTTCAAACTTCCCATGATGATGTCGCATTAACGACATCATATTTATGACGTCAACCTTCACGATAACCGGAGCACCCTCGTGGACTTGTCTTTTCGGCGTCATTCAATGCCCTACCGGTTCACATTCTTCAAGGCCATAATATCACCGTCGACTTATTTTTCAATGATGTATTGATTGCGCATGCTGATTCGTCTTTCTAAGACATTGATGGTGTCACTGGCCATGCTATCTCCCCTATAAATAGGGGCTTTCTGGTGCTACCTTCTTACTCAAGTGTTCTTCAACGTCTATCCATTCTCCTTTCCTCGCTATTTTCTTCCATTGTTAACCACCATTTCGGGATTCACGGCCTTAAGGTTGTATGGCAGCATTTTCTCCAGCTGCGGGATGGCTTTCTGCCTTATCTTCCTCTCGTCGAACGAGACTATACTGTCTTGTCATTGTTGTTGTTGTTGCTGTTGTTGGCTCGAGATGGTGAGATAGGGAGACTGACCTCTTCCACCTTGGGAACATATTTGGGCTATACACCCCTGCTCATGAGGGTGTTCGGATTATACTCCACTGCTAATCCTCATACCCCAGCCCGGTGCACTACACTCTATTTGATTTCCTCGGGGTGGAGTTGTATTATCCACCAACTATTGTAACTCGCACCGGGGCAATGTCCCAAGAAGTGGCTTCGCGATAATAACGCTAGAAAAATCCATACAAGCCAGAATTTTCACTCGACCACTTCTTCGCTTCTTTCGGCTTCTTCTTCGTCACTCTGCTTTTCTCCATCTTCTCCTTTAGGGATATCAGTGTGGAAGGACAAGATAAGGCTCCCAAGGGAACAGTGCATGGAAGATATTGTCTTTGAGGATGTATGCCCGAGGAGATGATGCCCGAAGGCACTGCTGCCGGAGATGGGCCTTTGAAAGCAGACTAGGATCTAGGCTTTTATTACATGTGTACTCTTTTGCCTCTTTATTTTTGTGTAAGGACCCTTCGTGGGCTTTTGTAATCATATGTAAGGACCTCTCGTAGGCCTTTGTAATTGAATGTTTAGGAATACGAAGATGCTTCCTCAATTTTATCTTTGACATTTATTGTGTTCCCTTTTATCTACGTTTATGAAGACTCTAAATGTGTGGCTCTAATCGGTTAGTGCCAATACCGAGCTTGGATCGGGTAGATAAGCATGGGTCCTCGATACAAGCCTTAAAACCGTGAGTTACCATTTAGGCTCTGTGGCTACCTTGGAGGAGAAATTTGCTCGGAGGCCCGTGAACAGGGACTACCTTTGAACTTTCGAGGGCAGTCCCCGGGTGGAGGTTCGTACAAACCTGGACCACCTGGAAAATTGCTTTGAACTTATAGTAAATAGCCTTAAGGCGCTGTAGATAGATCCTGGAGGAGGGTTTATCCGAGCTCAGACGGTTTCCCGGGGCCAAGCCCATATGGGTGGAGCTTAAATGCCTATTTCCTTGGGGCGTAACTCTTTTCTCTGATGGAGATTCTCGAGGTCGGGTACCACCTTAGGTGTAATGACCCGACCGGTCGTTTTGAGTACTAGCGCTCCGTTCAGTAGTCGGAGGCCATGAACAGCCTCATTTCAGGTATTATGTCTTGTACGCGTGGTCGGAATTGAATTTCGAGAAGTCCAGAGTTGATTTGGGAAGAGAATTCTCATTTCGGAAGCTTAAAGTTGAAAGAATGAACTAGGATTTGAATTTCGAGTAAATGACCTCGGAATCGAGATCTGAAGGTTCCGATAGGTTCGTATGATGATTTCGGACTTTAGCATATGCCCGGTGCGGGTTTTGGATAACCCGGGAGCCTTTTGGCGTCTATTGTGGAAGTTAGCATATTAGAAGAAATTTCATAAGTTTGGCTTGGAGTGCATTTCAATGTTATCGATGTCCGTTTGGGATTCCGAGACTGTGAATAGCTCCGTATAGTGATTCTGGAGTTGGGGGCGTGATCGGAAGTGAATTCGGAGGTCCATAGACCATTTTGAAGCGATTTGGCTAAAGATAGAAAGTTGAAGGTTTTGGAGAGTTTAACCGGGGGGTTGACCTTTTGATATCGGGGTCGGAATCAAATTCCGAAAGTTGGAGTAGGTCCGTATGTCAAATATAATTTGCGTGCAAAATTCGAGGTCAATCGGACGTGATTTGATAGGTTTAAACATCAAAAATAGAAGTTGGAAAGTTCAAAGTTCATAAAGCTTGAATCGGGGTGTAATTCATGGTTTTAGCGTTGTTTGATGTAGTTTGAGGCCTCGAGCAAGTCCGTAATGTGTTTTGGGATTGGTGGTATGTTTGGTTGGGGTCCCGGGGGCCTCGGGTGGATTCCGGGTGGTTAACGGATTGAAATTGGAAATTTGGAAGGCTGAGTGTGCTGCTTCTGTCATAACCGCATCTGCGGTTCTTAGACCTCAGAAGCGGGACCGCATATATGCGGCCTGTAGCTCGCAGAAGCGGAAAGGGAGGCAGGCCCAGGTAGCCGCAGAAGCGGCCCAGGGACCGCAGAAGCGGTTCCGCTTATGCGGCCCCCAGACCGCAGAAGCGGTCAGCGCCCTTTAGCCCAAGCTGCATAAGCGGCCAAAATGTCGCAGAAGCGACACCCGCATAAGCGATCATATTTTTGCAGAAGCGAAAATTGCTGGGGGCAGTGACTTGTTTTAAATCGGGATTTTGGCTCATTTTACCCATTTTGCATGGGGGCGATTCTTAGAGAGCTTCAAGGAGAGATTTCATCACCAATGTTGAGGTAAGTTACCCCTATTTATTTCCAAGTTAAATACAAGACTATACCATGGATTTAAGCATGAAAATTAGAGTAAATATTGGGATTTTTGTTAAAAACCTAGAAAATTATAAATCTTAGATTTTAGCTACGATTTTGAGCATGGAATTAGGAGAAAACTTTATATTTGAGTTCCCAAGGTTATGAATAATCTTTATCTTCGAAAAATTTCGGATTCCGGGCACGTGGGCCCGAGGGCATTTTGGTCAACTTTTCGTTCGGGGTGAGGAATTGTTGTAAATTGAGTTGTAAGGTATAGTTGAGCATATGTTAATGGATTTGTATGATCATTTGGCTAGTTTCGGGGTGTTGTGTGTTGGTTCAAGCCTTCGGAAGGATGTAGAATTTCGGTTGCGAGTCTTCGGAGCGAGGTGAGTCTCCTTTCTAATTCTATGAGGGGGAAATTACCCCATAGATGAGTTAAATTGATTATGTGCTCCTAGTTGTGGGGGCTACGTGCGCACGAGGTGACGAGAGTCCGTGTGTAGCTACTATTATATTATTATCCGGGTAGTTTAGGACCCAAAGAGCATGTTATATGTGGATTAATTGTGGGATCATTGATGGCTTAGATTGCTTAAATCACATTAAATTAATAATTGGATTTTCTAAAAGACTTAAGCTTCATTTTTCCCAAATTAATAGAGAGAATTGACCTTTCCTGGATATTTGCTCCACGTTGGCTTCCTGACTGTTTATCTGTCTGTGTGTGTTTATTTTGGAACGGGCCGAACGCCTCGGCAGATTAATAGATGCATCTATAGGTGCGCCGTCGACCCTCAGCAAGTGCACATTTATTTCTGTTGGATCGGGCCATCGCCTCGGTATGATTTATGCATGCTTATATAGCTGCCTGGATTAGTTTAAGTTGTTACATGCCTCACTATGGCTGGAGATCATATTGTTAATAATGAAAAGAAACCTTGGAAATTTCCTATGAAGGAATTACGTGTTTACTTATTTCCTCTATTTGGATAAAAATCATGTTAGAAAATAAATCCACTATTGATATGTGTATTGAGAATAAATAACCGTTGGACCATTAGAGTGTGTCAAAGCTGACCATCTCGTCTCTACCCCTTCGGGATTAGGCAGGACACTCACTGAGTACACGTTGATTACGTACTCATACTACACTTCTGTGCATTTTTGTTGCACAGGTATATATATATACACTTCTAGCAGCCTATTGGGCGTAGCAGTATGGATGACGCTGGGACTAGGTGAGCTGCATCATTTGAGGCGACCGCAGCTAGGGTAGTCGCTTCCAATGTACTGTATTTACTTTTCGCCCACTGTATTTCGGGCGAATATTGTATTTTATTTCTCTTATCAGTAGTTGTTCATGTACTTGTGACACCGGTGTTTTTGGGATGGTTTACAACAGATTTGTACTAATTGTCATTATTTAATTTTGAATTCAAGTAGTGAACTTTTATTTATGAAAATAGAAGGAAAAACCTTAGATTTTCAAAAGTATTAAAAGAGGAATTAATTAATAATTTAGTTGGCTGGCCTGACAGAGGTGTCCGGCGCCACCACGACCCTTGGTGGATTTTGGGTTGTGAAAATATGGTATCAGAGCACTAGGTTCCTGTCGGTCTCACGAGTCATGAGCAAGCCTAGTAGAGTCTCGCGGATCGGTACGGATGTCTGTGCTTATCCTCGAGAGGCTACAGGGCTGTTAGGAGTACTTCCCTTCTTGATTTCCTTATCGTGCGGTTCGATTCCTTTGAGGCTTATGCCTTTGATTTCTTCCTACTCAATCTTACCCGAGCGCTTGCTATAAATCGAAAGTGGGAGGATTGCAATGGCACTACGAGCGTGGTACGGGATGATTTACCCGGTATATTTGATTGGACTATTATAGTCACATTACGGAGGAATATTCCATTATTTTAGCTCCATAACAGAACTTCTGAGAGCCTTGAGGCTAGGCATAGGTTGCCATGATGCTTACGAGCGATTATTCCACAGTATTGTTGTGATGGTAGGGTGTTTGCCCACTTGTCAGGGCAGTGAATGAATTGAAGGGAGGTTTACTTAGTGTATAATCAACGGGATTCAGTATTTTATTCCCGGCAAGGGAAAGTCAATCGAACCAAGGATAGTCAGAGGTGGACTAGTGGACGTAATGAAGCGTGGTAATTGCAAGCGTGAAGGAGTTCTCTCCTCTATTGGGGTGCTGTTGTCCTAATTGGACGTGTTAAGTTTATCGATGTTATGATCTTCTATGATCAGCCCTTGGGGCAAGATATTGTGAAATGGCATTAGAAATGCAACTATCAGATATCGCTAGATGCGGTGGTTCCGGACTGAATCAGTATTGTAAATGTTGGTGGTTTGATAAAGACGACCTTCGGAGAGGCTTGGGATTAATAGCAAATTGTGGATTCAAGTACTATAAAGATAAATTTTATTAAGGCAACAACTGAGCAGCAAGAGATGAAAAAAGGGCATGTGGAAAGTGTCAGGCAGAGTTTTAAACTTCTAAAGGGTGAGGCTGAGAAAGCACAGGCCGAGCAGTTGATTGAGGAAGTGAGTTTGCCCAAAGTGGGAAAGCAGCAGAGCTGCGTGGGGCCTTGGTAATGAGAAAACTATGCACCTTAGGGGAGTCTAGAACGACTTGAGAATATTGGTGCTTGGGTATTGGCGTTTTCGGATCTAATTTGAAGTGGAGATTTTAGCGATGGGCAATGGAAGTCGGTAGATTAATTTGAAGCATAGTGTTGGTATGCGGTAGGAGGTTGTATATGACGGAAAGAAGTTGCTTGAAGTGAAGAAAGATGTAGCATGACCTTGAAGCGAAAGGATGTTGTCGCACATTTAATGGGTGTCCCCGAGGGGTGAATGGACTCGTGTAGCTGGAGAGTGATCTCGAACTCAGGATGGGTTATTGATGTCATAGTGATGGTACCCCATGCAGCATCGTTGGAAGATGTCGGGGAGTGATTTCGACAGGTGGGGTATTTCGGTAAGCAGGTTAGCTGTCCCGTGGTTAGCGAGGCTTCTGCGAAGAGTTCTAGTGGATATGCTGCACAGGGAATTGTTGTGTGAATGGTGTTAATGATTTAGAGTATCAAATTGAGTTTCTACGCTAAGATATCGAGAATGCCAGCGATTGTTGGTGCGATGGTGGATGATGATTCAGAATAGGAAAGATGGGGATTTACATGAGAATTTTGATAACTTGCGGCAGATGATTGCGCAAGGTTATGTCAATAGAAATTAAGAATAATGGTGAACTCCAGAGTTTTGTAATAATGGCTTTAAGCTAAGTGGGAGAGTCTCACCGCTTATGATTTGGGTTGCATGGTTAGCTACTCGCGAAGCTTCTAGCATACTGAGGTGTCATCTCAACTACGGAAAAATACCATAAGTAGTAATTTGAGCAGAGGAATTGTTAAAGATGTGCTATGGTTGGCCTTATGGGCTCATGTTCGAACTTGGGAAAGAATTCGGGATTTATGCCTTGTATGGAAGCGAGTTTAAAAGGGAGTAATTCTACTAGGTGCCTCGTTGAGAGGGTATTCCTGTGTTACGAGATTTATGTAGCCGATTATATTCGGGACCAAGTCAGAGCAGGTGTCTCTCAGTAATGGTCCTAGTGAATTCAAGAGGCAAAGTGAGGTGCCTAATGATATCGAGTTTATAGGTACAATTAAGGATCAAGCTTGGAAAGCATGCTTATGAGAAGTGGCACGGAATGTTCCGTGATGGTTGGCTTGTGATGTAGCAATTGGGGAGTATGAAATGGTTCGTAGGAGTTGAGACAGCATGGTCTTGTGGTTCAAGGTCACCCGGGATGAATGTAGATGGAATATGTTATGTGTTGAAGAGAGTTAGTATTATGTCAAAGCACTCAAGGATAAATTGGAAGGAAATGGATTGATTAGCCATAGTTGAATTTGGCATGTTGGGATCTATGATTAGTTCATTCAGCGTGATCAGGTTGTGTGTATGATTTGTGACGGTGCGTATCAGGCTTGTCAGCCGCCGCAATTGATGTTATTCAGAAGCCTTCTATTTCTAAGGCTCGTTGTGTAGAAGCAGATTTCGGAAGGGTTATGGTGGCTTGGACCACTACTTACAGATTTGCATATCCTACGGTTATGGGAAGTTACCTAGGTGTTGCTATGATTCTCCTAAAGTGAGTTAAGCGAAAAGTTCTTATGTGAGGAAGTGTTAAAATATTAATGAGTTCAGAGCTATGATTTAAATCGTGTTCTACCATATGTTGGCACGTTTGGTGCAGCGAGTGGCATGGAAATATGAAGTGAGGATCGAGGTTGCAATTTGGTGTTTACGAGGATGTCACATGCTCGGATGAGCAAGGAAAGGGTTGAATGATTAAAGTGAATTGGTATTGGCTTCAGAGTCACCTGAGATCGATGTTTTGTGAAAAAGGCCTTGTATCCTGGTTAAGGATTCTTGATCGCTTTTCAGCGTTGGTGCGACCGATGGTTGGAATGAGCAGACTCGATATTTATTTCAGAAGATTGTGTAAGTATGGCATGTAGTCGCTTGATTGACTAAAGATTTAAGCAAGTATGAGGATTGTGGTAATAACATTTGTTTGAGAAACTATGCATGGAGGGCACCTTGTTTATTGGGTCATGAACTGGGGAGGTTGCTCCGGTTATGAAGGTTGTTCTTATGTGTCATGAGGAAAAGAGAGTTACTATGAACCTTTGAAAGGTTATTCGCCAAGTTGGTAAAATCAGAAATCGGCTTGAGATCGATGTATTGATTTACATATGTGAACAGGGCTTTATATCAGGCCAGTTGTGTTCGTTTCAGCGAGTGTT
>MU668467.1:5187-24241 GCA_026770625.1 Nicotiana glauca
TCGGTTTTTTGGCCGGGATTTGGAAAGAAATAGCTTCTTAGGTTATGCCAGGGAGATCCTCGGTTTTTTGGCCAGGATTTGGAAAGAAAAAAAAGCTCCTTGGGTTATGCCAGGGAGATCCTCGGTTTTTTGGCCGGAATTTGGAATGAAAAAGCTCCTTGGGTTATGCCAGGGAGAACCTCGGTTTTTTGGCAGGGATTTATAAAGAAAAAGGCTCCTTGGGTTATGCCAGGAAAATCTTCGATTTTTTGGTCGGGATTTGGAAAGAAAAAACTCCTTAAGTTATGACAGGGAGATCCTCGGTTTTTGGCCGGGATTTGGAAAGAAAAAGCTCCTTGGGTTATGCCAGGGAATCCTCGGGTTTTTGGCCTGGATTTTGAAAGAAGAAGCTCCTTGGGTTATGCCAGGGACATCCTCGATTTTTTGTCCGGCATTTGGGAAGAAAAAGCTCTTTGGGTTATGCTAGGGAGATCCTCGATTTTTTGTCCAGGATTTGGAAAGAAAAAAAAGCTCCTTGGGTTATGCCAGGGAGATCCTCGATTTTTTGGCCGGGATTTGGAATGAAAAACATCCTTGGGTTATGCCAGGGAAATCTTCAATTTTTTGGCCGGGATTCGGAAAGAAAAAGCTCCTTGGGTTATGACAGGGAGATCCTTGGTTTTTGGCCAGGATTTGGAAAGAAAAAGCTCCTTGGGTTATGCTAGGGAATCCTCGAGTTTTTGGCCTGGATTTTGAAAGAAAAAACTCCTTCGGTTATGCCAGGGACATCCTCGATTTTTTGTCCGGCATTTGGAAAGAAAAAGCTCCTTGGGTTATGCCAGGGAGATCCTCAGTTTTTTGGCCGGGATTTGGAAAGAAAAAGCTGCTTGCTACCGTGATTTGTTTCTATTTTCATTTCTTTTCTTCTTGTTCTTTTGTTTTTCTTATTTTCTTCTTATTTTTTATTTTCCTTTTTATTTAGCAAAACGCATGAAAGAATTTTGGGGAAACTTCCTTTTTGGTCGTTTCCTGCTGCAAAGCTATTTCAACACTAGAGCATTTCATTTTTTTTTTGGGCTGCACCTGCTTCTTGCACGATTGCTCTGAATAAGACCTGTTTTCAACAAAGAAAAATTTGTTAGTTTGAAACGGTGATTGGTTTTATGCCTTGATCATCCCAATTGCTTCATCCCGGCCCCATTTTTGTTGAGAACTTTGCTGCTTGTTGACCTTGAGGGTGACTCTCTTTTCAAACCAACCGGGTTCAACTCTTAGGGTTTCATTATGACTCGCCCGTATGGGCTCTGGCCTTTTCTTTCTTTTCCAACGTCTTTACTTTGTAAGCAATCAACCACCATGGTCAGTCGGGATTGGACTGACGCACTCGCTGAGGCTGGGCATTTCTTCGACTCTGACCAGGCGGAGCCCTGTGAAGCCGGTCCTGCCACCTTTTCTTTGTAATAGTTACAGAATCAGAGTCAAACCGAAAGGGATTCAAAGAAAAGTATGCAAAAGGCAAGCATATGAGTTTAAAGAGAAGCGTCCCTTTAGGGGGAAAAAAGGACTTATCTGGGGTGCATGCTGGCTTCAAATGAATATGACATGCTTCTTGGACTGGACGCCCGACGCACACAAACTTTCCAGCTTCTCGTAAACCTATTGATCCGCATTTCAAAACTAGGTCACCTTGCCATGACTCTTTTAGTGGTGAGATGTCTTCTTTTCGGCCAACAGCGCCCTTTGTGGGTTTTCGCCAGCCGACCTCTCTCATATCTCTTCTCACCGTCGCCCGATAGTGCTCTGTGAGTTTTCACTAAGTGGACACTCTCATTTTCAATTTCTCTACTCACCATCGCCTTATGGTGCCCGAAGGTTTTCACTAACAGGACTCTCTCATTTTATTTCTCTCAATTTGCCTTGTGTCAGATTCCAACAATGACGTTTTCCACTACCCTGCCCTTGCCAATTGATCTGAAGGACTTGGACGAGGTCTTTGGGGTAAAAAGCATTTTGGGCGGAACTACAACTTTGGAACCATTTAGGTGGATTCATGGCCGAACCATTATATCATCTGCCCCAGTTTCAACTTTTGGGGAAATTGGAATTTTTGTTTTGGTATTATTGAACCTCAGCGAGAGGCTGCCTACGTATCCTTTCAGAATCAGGTCAAATGTAGTTCAGGCAAATAATTTTTGTTTTTGTTTTTCTTTTCTTTTTCTTTTTCTTTTTCCTTTTCTTTTCTTTTTCCTTTTTCTTTTCTTTTCTTTTCTTTTTCTTTTTCTTTTCTTTTCTTTTCTTTTCTTTTTCTTTTTTCTTTTCTTTTATTTTCTTTTTTTCTTTTCTTTTGTTTTCTTTTGTTTTCTTTTTTATTTTCTTTTCGTTTCTTCTCTTTTTTTTCTTTTCTTCTTCTTTTCCACTGGTACTTCAGGGTTCCAAAGAGGGTGACCAAAGAAGTGTAACCGCCTCAAAGGGTTTATGAAGGATTGATAGTGTTTGGGGTAGCGGAAAGGAAAGCCTTCGTCATCTCAATTACACAAAAGCCATTCACCACGGGATGTCTAGACATAGTACTTTGTTACTACATCTGCATAGATTGTTATCTCAGGATCATTTCCTTCGATGTCTCCCAGATATAGTGCTCCTCTCGGCAATATTTTCCGAATTATGTATGGAACCTTCCAATTAGGAGCAAATTTTCCTTTTGCTTCACTGGTGATGAGGGAGAATACGTCTCAACACGAGTTGTCCCACCTAAAAATTCCTAGGATGAACTTTTGTTATAAGCGCGGGCCATTCTTTGTTGATACAACTACCCGAATGTGCCCTGAGTATGGCACACTCTTTTGCTGTAATGGACCTTTCCAACCTGCGAACCAATTTTCCTTCAATTGTTACACTTATTTGTTTTATTTCCTCGAGGTTACCTTCTTTGCATTTTGACTCTTGATTCATTATTTTAAAGTTTGACAGCGTTTTGGGATCTAGGCATGAAGTCCGCAAGCATGTCATGTTATTTAAAACTGCATTATTAGAACTAAAAAGAAGAAATGAAGGGGAAAAATAGCAAAATCAGAAAGAAAAATGAACAATGAAATATTGATTTCATTTTTTGGAATTTTGAAGATAACAGGGTTCACATTCAGGAATTTAAAGACAAGAAACTAAAATAAACATCCGAGTGACACCCTGAAATAACTCGGGATGCAGAAAAATGACAGGGCTAATCTACCGGGACTCTCGTCTGATCAGGAATGGCATAGCCTTCCCGTTTTGAAGTTTGGCGTAAGGTCCTCTGTATAGCACCTCAGCAGTGTTAGTGCCCTCTCCCGGCTGAACCATGTCTAATCATTTCTTTAGCCACCATAACCGACAGGAAAGGTTGGGGGCAAGGATTTCCTTCTTTGTACTGATCTGCCACCATAATTTTAAAGGCTTGATAGAAAATATGCTCACTTCCTTCCCTCTCCTCCAAGCATGGGATAGATTGGTCACGATAAATGGACTGCTCATCTTCTCCGCGGACCACGATCTCCTGATCTTCATACTCAAATTTCACCATTTGGTGGAGGGTAGAGGGCACAACTCCTGTAGCATGGATCCAGGGCCTTCCCAGAAGAAAATTATAAGATTTATCCATGTCCAACACCTGGAAGGTTACCTTGAAATCCACTGGGCCTATGGTCAATATCAAATCAATTTCACTGATGGTATCCCTCTTAACACCATCAAAAGCTCTCACACAAACATTATTCAGAGGAATCCTTCCAGTCCCGATTTCCATCCATTTCAATGTGGAGAGTGGGCAGATGTCAACCCCCGAGCCTCCATCCACCATGACTCACTTGAAGTAGTAACCCTCACATTTGATAGTCAGGTGCAAGGCTTTGTTGTGGGCAGCTCCCTCTGGAGGCAAATCATTTTTACTGAAAAAGAGTTGGTTGACGGCGAAGAATATTTCTCCCATTCTTTCAAGTTGTTCGATTGATGTTTCAACTGGCACATACGCCTCATTCAAGGTTTTCATAAGGATCTTCTGATGTTCGGCAGATTTTGTTACAAATGACAATAGTGACACTTGCTCAGGCCAATTCCTCAATTGATCCTCTATATCATAATCAAGCATGTTCATTTTCTGGAAGAAGGCCTCTGTTTCCTCAGCACTTACTGGCTTCTTGGTTGGAAACACTTTCGGGTGGCACTGTTTACCTCCTGTACATTTGAATACCTTTCAACAGAGACTTTTCCTAGAAGTTCTCCCAAAATTTCCTTGCCTTTGTATGCAACGACTGTTTGCTAGTAGTTCCATGGCACTGCAGAGGGGTCGGTCATTGCTTCTGTGGTACGCGTCCAATAACCACCGGCTCACTTAGCCGAGGTGGTTTAATTGTCCCCCGTACCACATAGGCCCCTTTCGGTACATACATTTATGTCCGCTTCTTCACTTCAAACTTCCTCGGCGCACTCACAACTAGTGGTTTCTCTTGGTGACCTCGTAGAACATAAAGAACCCCGTGTTTAGGAGGGACCGGCTCTGCTTTTGTCTTAGTTTTCTTTTCAGGCACGGTTTTCACAATTTTATTCTTCTTCTCCCCTTTTTCCTGCTTCGGGGCTGCCTTAGGCTTCCTTTCTGCATTGGCAATAGCAATTATGGCTTTCAGGGCTAGATCAAATTCCCGGTCTTCACAAATCATTCCGATTACTGGCCCGTTATTATGGGTGGGCAATGGATTATTGGTCACATTCGGGGCTTCTTCATCCCTCGATATTATTTTTCCTTGTTCGATCAAATCTTCCATAGCTTTCTTCAATGTCCAGCAGTTGTCAGTACTATTCCCTTCAGCTCCTGAATGATAGGCACAGTGGACACCCCGTTGATAGCCTAGAGATTCCGGGTTATGCCTGTTTTGGGGAATAGGTTGCAACAGATTCATCTGGACGAGCTTCGGGAACAAATTGGAGTAGGGTTCACCAATTAGTGTAAATTTTGGTCGTCTAGGTGGTTCCCAAGGGCAGAAGTTATTTTTTGGGGGTCGGGGATTATATTGGTTCTGGTAAAGAGGTTGGTTTCTTTGGAATAGAGGTGGATTTTGGTTAGCTTGTGGTTGCATTCAGCCAAAAGGTTGAGCATTCATTACCGCATAAGGTGGGGGAGCATAAGCCATATCAGTGCGAGGATAGTAGTGTTGAGGGGTTATTTCAGAGAACACCGGTCAAGGAGCCCGGTATCTTCTTCCTCCCGATGCTGCCATAACTGATTCTTCTTTTTTTTGCCTTTGGCCATTTGTTCAGACCCGCCTTGGATAGCTTGGGAGGTTGCTCTTATGGCCGACTGGCTCAAGATTCTGCCCATTTTTAGCTAATTTTTACCATTTCTCCGATTTTTATTGCCTCTGCGAAAGGCTTACCCATGGCGAACATCATATTCTGAAAGTAGTCTTCTTTTTGGGCCAGCAGGAAAACAGTGACCATATCTACCTCATACATTGGAGGCTTCACTCTTGACTCCTATTCGCGCCACTTAATTGTATACTCGCAAAAACTTTCGGAGGGCTTTTTCTTTAGATTCACCAAAGAGTACTTGTTTGGCGCAATGTCTATGTTGTACTGAAATTGTCGAACAAAGTCTCAGGCAAGATCATCCCAAATATGCCAACGCGAGACATCCTGATCCATATGCCACTCTAAAGCGATACCAATTAAGCTTTCCCCAAAATATGCCATCAACAACTCTTCTTTGCCGCCAACCCCACGTAACTGATTGCAATACTTCTTCAAATGAGCAATGGGGTCGCCGTGCCCGTCATACTTTTCAAATTTTGTTGTTTTGAACCCTGATGGAAAATGTACATGCGGGAACATAAATAGGTCTGTATAGGAGACACTCTTTTGCCCGCTCAAGATTTGCATATTTTTTAAGCTCTGCTCGAAGCTTCTCATTCTCTTTGCCATCACATCTTGCTCTAGGGCTTTGGGGGCTTTGTCTTGCCCCGGTGTAAGCTCGTATGGTGGCTGCTGAGAGTAAGTATATTGAGGATAATGAGGAGGGTCAGCCTGGAAGACAGGATTTTGGAATGTGAATACTGAAGGGTCAACAACATGCTTGGGTAGCGATGGTTGTGTGGTTGTGGAGTATGGTGGGACCACGAAGCTATTGGGAGCAGGTACAGACGGGAACACTTGGGGGCGAACCTCAGAAGGGGTTCCTAGGAAGTGAGCAGTTATAGTAGGTTGCCCTAATTGAGTGTTAGGGTGGCTAATGGGGATAGTATTAGCACCTTCAGATCTAGGAAATAGCTCCGGGAATTCGGGGATGGTGCTTGGAGGTTCCTTTCCATTGTTCCAGGAATCCCACATTTCCATGAGTCACATGAGCAATATCCAATTCTCTTCAGCTGTAAAAGACTCAGAGGCCGAGACCCCCGAGATGGGGCTATCTTCCGGTATGGGGATTGCAGGTAGATCATTTCAGACGACATCTCTGCACTTCCTTTTGATCTGGTGAAATATCGATGTGAGGCCATCTTACCACAAACAAACCACTGTTTCTAAAAAGCTCAGCTGGAAATTGGCAGCAACAACGGTTAGTGTGAAACAAGTATAAGATAGGTAATTGCACATTGGAGTTTGATGCACCTATACAGTTAAATGAATATGTACATGTTTGCTTCTGTTGCATGCGTCATCCCGGCTTTTCTCTAATTACTTTTCTCTTTTCTTTTTCTTTTTGTTTTGTTGTCTCTCATTTTCTTTTCCCTTTTTTCTCTTTTTTTTCTTTTCTTTGGCCATGGCTTTTCACTCAATGCCTCATTTTCTTCCTTTGTGTTCCTTTTCTCTCTTGTTTTTCCTTTATATATTTCCCTCGTATTTCTCTTTTTATTTTTTCTTAAGATTGCGGTCGAATCTTATGTAGATTGCCTACGTATCATGGCCCCGCATGAATCAGACCAAGCGTAGTTCTTGCAAATAAATGCAAAAGTAAGGGAATAATTTTTTGGGAATTTTCAATTTTTCATTAATAAGCAATTTCGATTGCAAAAGCTACTAGACTATTTGTTTTTATTTTCTTGAAAAAAAGAAATTACAAAAACAGACTCAAAAGCAAAAATATAGACTCAATTACCTAAGAATACATCAAAGCTTCAAATCCTGGGTCCCGCGGGGCATCATTCGGCATCACCGCGGGCGTGCATGCAAGACCCCTTTGCAACTGATCTAAATCATTCATGACCTGGTGAACAAATATCATCACTGAGTCAAAGAACGTGGCACGACCCATCCGTTCACCGGCATGACATTTCACGATAATATAGTTGGCAGTGCTTGTGATCCGTTCCTTGATTTGGCCCTTTTCTTTGAGGAGTCGACTTATTTGTTGGGTACGATCCTCTAGCACCTGAGAGTACCATAAGTGAAGATCTTGTAGCAATTTTATTTCCTTTTCCATCTTCGCAATTAAACCATAGCACTGGTCCCTCTTGGCTTGGAATTCTTTGTCCCGCCGGGCTGCCTTTTCTTCTTCATGTTGGCAATGGTTCCCTCGTAGTTTCTCTTCATTTGTTGCACAAATTGGGCTCTTTCTTTAGTCATCTTGGCCCAATGTTCTCAAAGTCTTGCCATCTTTCCCTTGAATTTTTCTAATTCTTCTTGGCAGTCCAAGACTTGTTTCTTTAACCCTTTAATCAACCTTTCATCGGATAGTATTCTTTCTTGGTTCCTGGCATCTATTTTCATCTGTTGCACTTTGGCTTTGAGTGCTTCATTCTCCTGATCCAACTTCTTTTTATCAACTTCATCGGCTGCAGCTTGTACACTCTTTTCCAATTGGAGATCTCGGACCTGTTGTTCCAACTTTCCTATTCTTGCTCGGTATTCCCTTTCCTTGGTTTGCCAATCCCACTGAACCTGGGCCCCATCGGTAAATTGCTGCACGTGTGGCCTTTTAGCGGGTCTCTTAGGGATTTGAAACTTTTTATTAAACCACGTCAAATATTTGGGATCTACCTCGCCTCTAGCTTGGTCCTGTATGGTTTTAGGCTCCAGGAACCGACACTTATTCCATATCTTTCGAATCCTTCCTTCATGGAATGTAGCCTTCGGGCTCAACTAAATGACTTGCACACTCAGGTCTTCATCATTATGCACTGTCTGGAATCTTCCAAGTTGTCGCAAAAGTCGGTAAAGAGCATAAAGCTGTATGCTTCGAATACCCATCAAAAGAATACAAGGGACCTCTGCTGATGTGTATACAGCTTCAGTAGCAGGAAGCCATCCATAAGCCCATTCAACTTTATCTACGGTCAGGGATCTTATGCATGACGACCAGGCCTCAGTACCCTCAGGGAACTCAATCCCTGTCACCCGGGTCCTGTATTTTGCAATACAACTCAACCCGGTTAAACTGTAGTTCATATATCCTGTGTGGTGACAGAGGTGTTCTTGTATCCACAACTGTAAGAGAAAATTACAACCTTGAAAGAATTTCACGCCTTCCCGACACTTGGTCAAAGCTCGGTACATTTCTACTACAATCAGGGAACCACTGTGCTAGTAGGTTTTTTCATGGCAACATCTAGCATCCCTACCAGGACGAGGTCTATGTGACCATCTCGGACAAACCACCACTCCCAGAGAGGCTACCATGAAGGATAATCCCCGTCGGGCTTCCCATTTGTCTTTATTTCTAGCATGTGTCAATCCGGTGTTAGGTTCCTCGAAACCTTTTGTGTTACCATACCGGTGATATAAGAAATGCAATGTACAACACCCTTCCGCCAGATGCGGGTCTTGAATATCCCGGCTGATGTTCAACAAATCCAAGAACCTATGAAGGGTTACCGGTCATGAGGTCAAGGGGTATCTACCTCGGAGGTTCCCGTTGAGACCCACGTATCCCGCAATCTCTTGTAATGTTTGTGTGAGTTCAAAATCTGAAAATTGGAATACATTACGGGTCGGGTGCCAAAATGGTATTAATTCCTTAATAATATCCTTCCTCGGGTTGATGTTCAATAAAGCAACGAGGCCTCCTAAAATGTTGACCACAGTATCTCTGCTTCCCTTTCTCAAATCATGCCACCACATATGGAGTTTCAAGGGGATCTCGCACAGGACGGAGAATGTTTCGATGTTACTTGAATTCATCCTGCACATTTATTTGAAGGGGGATTTAATGATTTATTTTTACCAAATGGCTATTTTTGCAAAAAATTCTTTTTTTAGAAAACAAGGGCTTGGTTTTGCAAATACGGCCTTCAACATTTCTGGGAGGAAGATTTTAAGGCTGTGTCCGCAAATCGTTCAAAATGCCTCTGGGTGGCTGTTCTTGCAAAAACGGCCTTCCAGCGTCCTTTTGGGGGCATTCGGCTTATTTTTGACAAGAATGGCGTCGCCCGACTTATTTATGACAAATATTAAAATTTTGAACATTTTTGTGTTATTTTTCTATAAAAGGGAGGTTGGACCCGATGAGGGTTGCCTACGTATCTCTCATCCATTGAGAATCAAACTATCGTAGTTCGGGCAGCCGTGCCAAAATCAAAACTATTTTGACCAACAATTTTCTTTCTATTTTTTTTTCAAATATTTTTCTCTTTTTCTTTGTTGTTTTCATTTTTCAAAATCCTGCAACATTTCGGTACTATTTGGGCTTTGTTTTTTTTTTCAAACGAGTGGTTACTCTCACTCAGTCCTAACACTGCAATTTTTCTCAATTTTTCTCTCATTATATACAGGCCGATCAACATGCAAAGCCGAGCAAATAGATACGCAAGTAGCACGTAAGATGCATCAGGATGGTCAATTCATTTCGGGTCACCTATCCTAGACGGACCCAACCCCTGTGTTGAGTGCCCTAAGTCAAATACACATGATGCAAACAAACGTCCTACTAGGGATATGGCATGAGTTTTTGTTCTTCTAGGTTTAAACCCTAGGTTTATTGATCTAGACATGGCTTACCCAAGCGTACAACTCGAGTCGAGGGGGAGGCAGTGTACCGGGGAGGCAGTGTACCAGGGATACAGAAGCTCCGCCAACTTAGCAACTTATCAAACCTCGTTCTAAACTGGGAAAGACTCTAAACATAAGAAATGCTACACGAAGTGCACCCATTTCCATGATGTAGAAGACTTAGAGAGAGGAACGGATTCACGACAGATTATATATAAAATTGCAACAAATATCAAAGCGGTAAAACATTTAGCACATATAGCATGGAATATGTAGAAAAATCAGATAAAGCCAAATATAACAGTTATACTAAGCTCGAATTCTTGAACCTTGAATCAGAATTCTGGGTTCGTGTCCCTAGCAGAGTCGCCAGAGCTGTCACACCTCCTTTTTTATGCACCTACCCGAAGGATAAATGTATAAGGGAGTTTTTCCAATTTAAGTGAAATTATTCGAAATGGGATTGTTTATTTATTTTTAGAGTGCCACTTGGGATAGGATTGGCTTTTGGTGTCCCAAGTCACCGGTTTAACTTAAATCCCAAATCAAGGAAAATTGTCGACTTCCCAATTGGAGTCTGCGAATCAAAAATTCTAAATAAGGAATTCTGTTGACCCGAGAGAAGGTGTTAGGCACCCTCGGATCCCGTGGTTCTAGCACGGTCCCTTAAATTATTATAAATGGCTAAAATCTGATTTTTTTATACATGTCATCCTATAGTGCAATTTTAGAATTATTCAACCGCTTGTAGTTAAAATCTTTTAAGAAAGTGAACGTCGTTTAAAAACGTATTTTGGGATCACGTCACATGAAATGCACCCGTATCTTCGACACATTCTTATTCGACGTTTTGGGATTTTGATTTGGGTTGCATGAAATGCACACCCGTATTTAAGAAGGTAAAAATATTAAAAAGGCGCCTAAAGCGACTAACGAGTTATTGTCTTTGCGGAGGACTGTGAAATTCGCTAAACGGCACGCCCCTAATTCTAAGTATTTTAATTAAGCACTTAATGAGGGCCCCACAATTTATGCATTTTTGTTTGGCGAGACTCATCTCATTTTATTATTTAAAGGCCAACTTAAAGCAAACTACGATTTTCTATTTATTTTTTTGTCTCTAAAAGGGCCTAATAAATTTACATTTATAAATTCGAGCCTCGAGTTCAAGTCCGAATTCAAACAAAAGGAGGGACCCGCTACCTAAATCGAAAACCTAAATTTATATTGCAAATTAACCCACAATCCTAATGTAATTTTGAAGAAGGATTTTCAGCTCCTATTATTTGAATTTTTAAAATCTGGCCCAACATAATAGCCTAATTAGATGGTCTGCCATGCGCCTGGGCTAACCATCACGTCTGGATCTCAACTGAGAACCAAAAATATCATTTGTGGCTTTGGAGTCTCTCGGCTTTGAGCTTATGAATGAGCCCAAATAAATTTATTGCAACCAGCCTTAGGCCATTGGACTTGTCCGTTGGAATAATAAGCAGTGACATGTAGCTTCAGTGCACTTGTTGATTTATTTCTCGATTTGCTTTTCAAATTCCAAGCTAGTGAAATCAATTCAAGACCAGAACTGAAATACAATTTTTGAGTTTTATTTTTTAAAATCAAAATAATGGGCTATAACGGCTAATGTGGATAAGTCTGTCCATGTAAACAAATAGTGATACACATCTCTAAAGCACATTAAAACAACTGTGACTATTCCCAGGCGTATGAAAATTCAAACTAATATCTTATTCTAGGTTTAAACTAACTAAATAATAAGTTCAAAATCAAATACACCAAACTAACAGTATTGAATATCAAATTTACATAATCCACAGAGAAACAGCCCAGTTATTACATAATACAATATTTTTTCAGGAAGCAAAAACTTGATTAACTATTTATGAGTCTATAACTAAGCAGGATATGCATAAGCATAGTAAATCACGGTGAGATAAAGCTGGGAAGCATCCTTCATTACTTTGAATTTGTTACATTTTCAGCATTGAATCCTCAGTTATGAGCCAAGGAAATACCTGGATTTAAATGAACAGAAGAACAATGGTCAGTAGTACTAGGCAGTAATCAACAGCTCAAATCAGTAGCAAAGCAAGATTAATTTCAGGATAGCACCCAGGAAAGAGTAACAGAGAATCAACAGCAACAAAACAACCCAAATCACACTCGTTTGACCTCAAATTTATGCAAAATTGAACTAGAACTCAAAACTAACTTCAAACAAAGCAATGTAATAGCGTTTTTTTGGATTTTTACTGATTTTTTTTTTATATTTTTGGATTTTTTGGGCAGGAATTATGATCTAGAAGAAGGTTTCTAGAACTAGACTTCAGATTTGAACTTCTTTGATTTTTGAAATTCAAATTTGAGAATCAGATTTGTAGAGATGGATTTTTTGGGGGGGGGGGGGATCAGAAGCTGGGAGTTTTTGGGGAATTTTCAGAGGTGTAAAACTTTGTTTCGGAATTTTGTAGGTGTGTGAAACTTGTAAATGAAGGCATTAGGCCTGCTTTTTATAGGCGAGGAATTGGTAGGAATGTTCTAGAGGTTTTCACTCATTTTTTCCCCTTTTTATTTTCCGAAATTGTACATTAATCCCTAAATTTGTGGCTTGTTGCCCAAGTTATTGCTTTAAGAATGCCGAAACTTACACTAAAGGCCCCTTCTAGAAGGACTTAGGGTGTTCTAGCTTTGTTTTCTACCTATGGAATACCTATACTACCCTCATTCTTGTTCTAAAATTACAAAGCCTTACCAAACTAACCTATTTTGATTGCCCAAACTACACCCGACTACCCCTGAAATTACTAACCCTAGCCAAAATCTATTAGCTATAACCAATCACCTAAAATTAATCAAAATTACACAGGAATGAAAGAACTATTAAAACAGAATGATAAAAGATCAAACAATGACTAACAAGACTTCCCAGAAATCACTTAATCATGCAGAAGTAATGCAAGAACACATTTACTGAACTTAATGAAACTCATAAGACCAACTGAGAGAGTCGAAATTAAGCTAAAGGAAAGAATTACTACATCAGTCTCAATTATACCAAAGGAAATCAGAAAAAATTAGGAAAGAAATAATCGAAATTTGAACCAAAACTCAGAACATGCTTAACCATAACTTTTAAAAATTTAAATCACACTTCGATTAATAAACGAACAAATTATGACCATTAAAAGAAAATCAAACACATGAAAAACTAAGAAAAATTCAACTAAACTAACAATAAAGTGCTTGACCTAATTAACTAAACTAACACCTAAACATTTAAACTAACAGAAACAAACAACTATCCGATTAAGACTAAACTAAGCTAAAAAGAATCACAGAAACTAAATCAAGACTAAAAATCAATAAAAGCACGAACTAAATAAAAAACTCATGAGAGCGAAGAAATAATAAAAATAATAATAACAACTTACTGATTTGGACCAGCTTGAATGCCTACACAGATTAGGGTTCTTCAAACTCGGGATTTGAGATTTTGACGGATTCCGGTTGAGTTTTTGGTCAAATCCAGACTGAAATTGTCCTTAATCATGTGTTTCCATGAGAAACACAGAATCAAGGACTATTACAGTCCACAATCGAAAGGACTCAAGCATTATGAGAATTTAGGTTTTGAAGTCGAACTTCGATTTGAAATTTGAAGAGAATCAGTGATGTTTGAAGTATTTCAGTTAGGGATTGGAGATGAGGAAAGTCAGGGGAGTATAAGGTGTAAATTTTGTAGGGTTTGGACGACTTTGCATTTTGGCTGAAATTTTTATTTGAAATTCGAAGCTTTTGGTGAGGATTTGAGGGAAGCTAAGGCTAGATATGGAAAGAGGAGGAGGAGAGGATTCAAGGGTGTTAATTTGGACGGTAACAGAGGCCGACTGCCGCCGTAAATTGCTATTTACGGCAGCGAAAACCCGCGGAGGGAGGAGGAGCATAGAGGGGTACGAGGTAGATGAAGTATGTCTAGGATTAATGAAGGATTTTTCAAACATTTTTATTAAAAACCTTGAACGAATGAGGACCGTTGGATGATGAGCAATGGACGGATTCCGGCTGAGCTTTTGGTCAAATCCAAACTGAAATTGTCCTTAATCATGTGTTTCCATGAGAAACACGACATCAAGGACTATTACAGTCCTGGATCGAAAGGACTCCAGCATTTTGAGAATTTAGGGTTTGAAGTCGAACTTCGATCTGAAATTTGAAGAGAATCAGTGATGTTTGAAGTGTTTCAGTTAGGGATTGGGGATGAGGAAGGTCAGGGGAGTATAGGGTGTAAATTTTGTGTAGTTTGGACGACTTAGCATTTTGGCCGAAACTTTGATTTGAAATTCGAAGCTTTTGGTGAGGATTTGAGGGAAGCTGAGGCTAGATATGGAAAGAGGAGGAGGAGAGGATTCAAGTAGGTTAATTTGGACGGGAACGGAGGCCGGCCTCCGCCGTGAGGCAATTTCCGGCGGCGGAACCCCGCGGAGGGCTAAGGAGCATAGAGGGGTACGAGGAAGATGAAGTATGTCTAGGGTTAGGATTTTTTGAACATTTTTATTAAAAACCTTGAACGAATGAGGACCGTTGGATGATGCGCAATGGACGGTCAAGAACAAAACTTAACCAAACGACGTCGTTTAGGTGGGTAAGGATCTGGACCGGGTATTTTTGGGATTGGGCCTGGTCAGTTGGTCTGATTTTGGGGGTTTTGGGCTAGGATTTTTCATGAAAATAGCCCAAACATGGCAAGCCTATTTGACCCACTTTATTTCATTTGTTTATTTTTTCTTTTTTTTCTTTTGTATTCTAATTGTATTTATTTATTTATTATTTTTTTGAATTTTCTCATTTTATTAAATGTGAGATAAAAATAAAAGACCCAAATTGACTCTAAAATTAACTAATTAAAATTCCAAAATTAACTAATTTCTAATTTAAAGGAAAACATAAGACAAATTCTAAAAATTGAAAGTAAAAAATGCAAAGAACCATTTTTGTTATTTTCCTTATTTTGTAGTATTAAATGCATACTATTTTGTATTTTTGGAATTATATCAAGTAAAATGCACACAAAAATGCAAACAAGACACAAAATCATGCAATTTAATTCCTAAAAATTCAAATAATAAAGAAAAATCCTAATTCTAAGGAATTTTGTAGGAGTAGTTTAAGCGCGGCAAAAATCACAAGCTCACAACTAAGATTGGCGTAAAATTCACAAACCCACTCCTCATTGGCTTTGAATAGAGTAGGAATGAAGCATGGCCATCAAGAGTGTTTACCATGAAAATGGTAACAACAATTAATTTTGTAAATGGAATTCTAAAAACATGTGATCTATTCACGAGCTAGTTTGAAAGGGTGATTAATACTAAATATGGAGTAAAATAGTAAAGATCGAGCTAGCCTAGAATGATAATCGCAACAGTAAGGGGCGTTCCCGAGCTTAGGACAAGCCAATAGATACCTTGGGGCCAGACCTCGAGCCTACCTCGGGCCTATCGAGGGTAATCTTATCGAGGGTAGTAGAGAGGGGAATAATAAATAAATGTACAAGCTAGTAAGGCTTTATATGTTCAAGTTTGAGCGAAATGTTTGAATAACATATTAAGAAACAATAAAATGCTGAAGACAATCTCAAGATATAATAGACAAATCGAGAGAATAGTTATCAGTGAATCTGACTTAAAACCAAAGAGGAATTTAGACAAAGAGAGAATATTATTGCTTTCTTTGTAAGGCCAACCAGATATCTTACAAAGTGTTGGTGACCCCTCTTTTATAAAAAGAAAGAGGACGTCCAAACTTAATATAATAAACAAATACAATAAAAGTACGAGATGTGACGGCCTGCATTTCTTTCTGGGAGAACTGGCGTTGAGCCGTTTGGTGGAGTCTCATGTGCCCTAGTCACATCCCTCAGGGAATAATTTTTCCCATCAGGGTCTTAGTTGACATTCAATCTGGGCAAGGCATCAGCTAGGTCTTGAGGGGGAACCGAACCGGGATCCCGTGCCTTCGGGATTTGCTCTTCAAAGCACTATATAGAGGAAAATTGGTCTCCTGATTTCCCCGCATACAGATAGTCTCCGTGTTTCTTAGAAGGAAGGGATAAGAAATGTCTTTGACGCTCCTCCTCGATGTCCTAGACATGCCATTATGCCGATGGCTCAGCCTTTCTCCATAGAAGTCGAGGCATTTTTCCTTTCCTCTATTTCAGAACCTTTCGAAAGTATTATGATTGCTTGTTTTTTGGGGCTGCATCATCATTGTCGCCACTTTGTGCCGCCACTTGGACAATACCGTTTAATTTCCTACGAACGCATTAATTTCGCCTATCATTATGCTTTTCGAGAGCGATAATGGAGCCGTCAGTTACTTTGTTTTTTCCCTCTATATATATAGGGCTCCCTTGCGATTAGTTCTTCATTACCGAGGCCTTCTTCGATACTTTTTTGGCCTTTGTTTCTCTACAATGTTTGGGGCCTATGGCCTTAAGATATTCCGTCAATCAAGCCATGGGCCAGCCCTCGATCTTTCTTGGGCATGGCAGGCTTGTCCTGCTGTGATGCTGTTGTTGTCGTTGTTGCTATCGTTTCTGGCTTGATATAGCGACATAGGAGGTCGGTGTCCCCTGATTTGGACAAAGATTTTGGATTTGCCACTACTGCTAAAGAGGGGGCAGGAATTATACACCGCTGCTCACCCTCCTTCATCAGCCCAACATGTTACATCCCCTTTGGATTCTGGGGGGTGTGGTGATTGGATCTACTCGACCGTTGCATTCCGGGTCAAGTCGAAATCTTGAGAAGTGGCTTTAGGATAAATATGCAGGCGGAGTTCGCGCTAGCCAAATTTTTTTGCCCAGCCACTTCTTGCCTTCCTCTGGTATCCCTTCGTCATTTTGCAATTCTCCCGGCTTCCTTTTGCAGATGCCATTTCGGGAAGGTAGGGATGAGACCTGGCAGGGGTCAGGCATAGAAGATATTGTCTTTGAGGTCATATGACCAAAAGGATGACTTCGGAAGTGCTACATGTAGGATGCTCTCTTTTGGACTCGTATGTTGCTTGTATTCTTTCCCTTTTTCTTTTTTTTAGAAGAAGCTTTTGTTATTATGTAAGACGTAATTGTATATAAGGATTTATACAAATATAAATATGTTTTTACTAGTTTTCTGCTTTCAATCCCTGCCCTTCTCTGATATATCCTTATGTTTGTTGCAAGCCTTGGTTTGTTGTCGACCGCTGATGAAGCATTTTCTCGAACCCCGTTTTGGTCGGTGTGGCTTTCATCAAATCCAATACTCAATCTTCTAACCGAGCTTACGCCGACCTGACATAATTAGGCCATTGACTCCATCGGATTACGTGGGGATAGTTGATGGCATTTTGGGTTTCTCACGAGAGGCGTTGAGAGGTGGTCATATGGGGGAGGGCCCTTCTGGACCATAGATAATTCTTCGGAATGTGTTTGAATTTACTTCGGAGATTCGCCCATGTAGGGGTGCTACTTTGATTTTGTTCAGAGCTTTTGACAAACGTGAAACAACCTTATTTCTTTGCCACTTTCCACGGGTTCTTTTTGGTCCCTCTGTTGGTCGGCCCGAGAGATTGGTGATATGAAGGACTCCCGAATTATGCTGAATTCCGAGGCCTCTGGGGGTTATACCCAGAATGTAGGTCATCTTTGGGTACCCCAGAGACTTTATTGATTTGGGTGTGGGTGATCCTCCCAGGCAGCCTGAGATATCTTTCTATTTCCTTCTTGGAGTTTGTTTGCTCTTACACCCTTCGAGGCTTTTGGGGATGATACTCCGGATAGAGGTTATCCTCGGGTGCACTGGTGAGCCATGTTGATGGGGGTAACTCCTTCAGAGAGCGTAAGGTTGGCACTCGGCTTCCACTCCTATGGAGGGCGCGAGTCTTGTTGTCCGACGTTGGTGCTTTGGGGCTCATCGGGCCTCTTTCTTTGGGGAGGGCGCGTACTGGACTTCAGGAGAGTCATCCCCTCCACTATTGGCTGCTGATGTTGTTCCCCGACATATTTTTTACTTGTTTTCAGGGGGACAAGGAGATATCCTGCAGGGGCGTATCTTGTGTTTTCCTTCTTGTACACAAAGATACCTTTTGTGGACTTGCGATGGACTTAGATTAGGGTTGGTTCTTTTAGGACCTGAGCTTTGGATAATCTTGAGCCTGATCTTCGAGGTTCACCTTAATTTGTCTTGTGAGAATGCCCCGGCTCAGATGAATTTGATCGAGAGACCTGAGTCTGGACTTTCGAAGGACAGGGTTGGGGTAACTGATGTGGAACTTGTATCAAGTGACCCAGGGCTGATCGAGAGGTGGATACTTTTTATGGAAGAAGCTGCAGCTGTTCATTCCGAGTTGAGTCGAGCCTTCGATCGCGAAGAGAGGGTCAAAGAACGTGTTTGCTATTTGAACCTAGAGGTAGGTGTTCGAGCAAGCAGGAGCAAGGGCCTTGGCTTTTCAGAGGAGTTGGCTTGAGACAAGGTGGAAGAAGACGATGTCTAGCCACTCCTTATGGATGCTGAGAGGGCATTCTTTTTGACAAAAAATAGAGGTTCCGTCGTTTCGTAACTTTGTTTCTGGCACGCGGGGCGTGCTTGTAGGTGGAGAATGTTTTTGCATGAAATAGAAGAAAAAACTTTTGAAGGCTTTTGTTCCCTTTGTACCTTTTTCCTGTCGTTTCTCTCGATCGGTTTTTGGAGGTAGTCTCCGAGTTGCACCATGGCTTGAACTTGGGTAGGTGCTCCGACCCCCATCTACCTTTACGGGGGGAAGGCGGTGGTCCCTCATGCTTCTAGGCTGGAGCAATTTCTTGGGTGTGTGTTACGAGGATTTGCCTTTGCTGCTAATAGCATATTGATAAAGCCGTTTGGGTCGCCTCTTCGGGCGTATCCGCTATTTAATTATTCTCGGGTTCCGATTTTGGGTTTCTCGAGACACATCAGGCGAAGCGGGCAAGCTAAAATATCCTTCTACTGGATAGCCCAATGGTTAATGGGTAACTATTTTGTGGCTTTTTGTCGAGGTGTATCCCGATTAGGTTGGTGCGGGGGGCTCCTTTTCCCGGAGTAATTGTCCCAAG
>MU668467.1:29918-47913 GCA_026770625.1 Nicotiana glauca
AGGGAGTTCCGGCATTCTGAACTTCTTCGGGATAGGTTTCGGTGCCGCTTCTCCGGGGAATGGTCTTTGAATGAATTTATTTGAATATCGACCCTTAAGGACCAACAGGGCGCCAGGGATCTGATCGACCCTAGAGTTGTAGGTCTTGACCCTTTATCGTTGGCTGCGATCATTTTCTCTCCCGATTCGATCCTTTTGCTGAGGTCCTCGAGTAATTTTATGATAGCGGGGTCAGCCACTAACTCATTGGTTCTTGACCTTTCGAGTAAACGCTCTGCGTGGGGAGCTGTATCTGGTGCCACTATACTGGAGATTCTTCAGTGGCTCTATAGCTGAGCAATTTCTAGTCGTTGTGCCTGCAACATTTCAAAGATAACGTGAAGACTAACTTCCTGTTCTTCTCGGGCCGGGGTTTTTTGCTCTTCTAGTTGGTCGCTGCGTTGTACGCTCCTGTCGGTGTGAGACATTTTGTCTACTTGCTGAGTGTCCTGCGAATCTGCGTCAACTGGGATCGGTCCGGGAACACCGTCAGGATTCTATGGAGGTGCTCCGACGACCGGAATAGCCACGCCATTTTTCCCGTTGTCTTCAAGGTCGTTGTTCCTAACCCTTTTTAACGAGACGGACATTTTGACTTGCAATTAAAGAGTTCTCGGGCAAGAAAAAGTGCGAAAGATATCTTGCGTTTAAGTGACGACACTAGCAAGAAAATAATCACTATTATTTTTAGCCCTACAGTGGGCGCCAAACTGTTTACCGTGAAAATGGTAACAACAATTAATTTTGTAATTGGGAATCTAAAAATACATGATCTATTCCCGAGCTAGTTTGAAAGGGTGATTAATACTAAATATGGAGTAAAATAGTGAAGATCGAGCTATCCAAAAACGATAATCAAACCAATAAGGGGCATTCCCGAGCTTAGGACAAGCCAATAGATACCTCAGGGCCAGACCTCAAGCCTACCTCGGGCCTATCGGGGGTAATTTTATCGAGGGCAGTTGGGAAGGGAATAACAGATAAATATACAAGCAAGAAAGGTTTTATATGATCAAGTTTGAGCAAAATGTTTGAATAACAGATTAAGAAACAATAAAATGATGAAGATGATCTCAAGATATAATAGACAAATCGAGAGAATAGCTATCGGTGAATATGACTTAAAACCAGAGAGGAATTTTGAAAAAAATAGAGAATATTATTGCTTTCTTTGTAAGGCCAACCAGATATCATACAAGGTGTTGGTGACCCCTCTTTTATAGAAAGAAAGGGGGCGTCCAAAATTAATATAATAAACAAATACAATAAAAGGATGAGATCTGACAACCTGCATTTCTTTGTGGGAGAACTGGCGTCGAGCCATTTGGAGGAGTCTCGCGGGCCCTAGTCGCATCCCTCGGGGAATATCTTCACCCATCAGGGTCTTAATCGACATTCGATCTGGGCAAGGCATCGACGAGGTCTTAAGGGGGAACCGAACCGAGATCCTGTGCCTTCGGGATTTTCTCCTCGAAGCAGTATGTCGAGGAAAATTGGTCTCCATATTTCCCCACATACAAAGATGTTTGTAGCCGGCCATAGAATTCTCGGAGTAGCTCGGCCAATTTCTACTCGGCGATCCCTTTTTCTAGAACTATCTTTTTGGTGTGAGGCTATCGTAATATCTTCTGTGACAGTCAGCCGACATGAAGAGTGAGTTATAACAATGTTCCGCGGCCTCCTCCTCAATTTCATGACGAATCGGAGCATTTTCGTTCATCTTTGGGACTTTTTTAGCTCAAAGTACCTTCATAAAATCAAAACAATGTTAGTCGGGCAATAGAATCAAGTTAAAAAATTTAAAATAGTACAATTAGGCCAAAGAATCAAGTTGAATGGGCCCGGGAAGCTCTGGTTGCAAAGCTACTAGATTCGCAGAAACTGCCTAGTTTCTGCACCTGGAAAAAGATAATCGTAGGTGCGGTCCCGCATTTGTGAGTTTCACTGCGCAGGACGATGATCAAGCCAATCCTTAATTTCTTCATTTTGGACTTCTTGGTTTTCATGTGAGGAATGTCATTTCACCTTCTTGTTCCCTCACATTGTAAGGTGTATGGCCTTTGCAATCCCTTATTGACTCATGTAGTTCAATTCCCATATCACCATACAATTACAATATTAAAAAATGCTTGGAATGTGACATCAAACCTCCAAATTGCAATTCTTCCCGGATTTTAACCTCCTTTTTTTCCCTCAGATTAGATTCAATCTCAACCATATTTTCATTCACACCGGTTGACTCTAATTCTATATTTTTCTTGGCATCACTAACACTCATGGAGTGGTTTGGCGGATGTTCAATTCTTGATTCCTTAAAGTAGAGCTCACTTTCTACCTCGTAGTCGGACTCTTCTTGACTTCTTTCCACACTCTCAAGTTGATGGGAAGAGTGGGCCTCAACCGATATTTTCATTTTATCTTTCAAAGTGCGAGTATGTTCATTGAGAGTTCTTCTTGGTTTTGATCAAGCGCGGTTGATAACTAATTTTTTCCTACCTATTTTTTATACTAAAAATACTCTCTAAATAGCATGTACATGCATATATAGTATGCCCAAGAATTTTGACATTTTCCCTAATTTTTAAAGCTTTTAAAATTATTTTATTATTTGTTTTAGCACTACAAAATCCATTAATTAATCCCAAAACTATTATTTTGGTGAGTAATCTATTTCCATCCTCATATTTACACCAAAATATAATTAAGGTGACTTTTTGCATATTTTTATAACTTTATTTGATATTTTAAAAGCTCAATTGCATAAAATTGCAATTCTAGCCTATATTACGATTAATAGCGTTTTTACAATTATAAAATTATTTTCAGTATTTTTATATTACTGTTTATATATTGTTAATTAATTCAATTCTTTTAATTTATTTTTAATATCATTATAACTATCTTAATTAAATTAAAAAGGGAGAAATTAGCTATTTAATACATAGCCCATTACATTTCAATTTTAGCCCAAATCAAATCCCCAATTTCCCAGCCCTATTTTTGATTTAAACCTGACCCAATTCCTAAATTACCCGCCCCTGACCCACTCAAATAACGAACCTGGGTATTTAGTTAGATCAACGGCTCAGACACACCCTTTTCCTTTTTAATCTACCAACACCCCAACCCTAAATTCATTTCCCTTTACCCGCCGCCCTTGAATCCCCCTTCCTCTCCAATCCTCTCTACAACCTCCCTCAAACCGTAGCCGCCGCCACCCAAACTAACCCTAATGCCTTTGATTCTCACCGAAATCCATGGCTTCTTAGGCCATGGAAACCTCATACTCATCTCCTATTGCTCCTATGTGTCTGGTACTCGAAGGTTTGAGACTAGACCTCAAAGGTCTCCACTTAGACCTCTACCGACTTGAGGTTTCCGACAATCTCCAGCCTAGCTCCGACATATCTTAGCCTCCTGAGCCTGTTTCCAGCCTTATCCGACTTAGATCGGACCTTTTCCAAGCCTTTCTCATTCTAGGGTTCATTTCAAACCCTAGCGGTTCGAGGTTTTTCTCCGATTTTTTCAGATCCGTGTGTATTCATGGTCTATTTTTGTTTTTTTTTTAAATATTTCCCCAACTTTTCTTTAAAATATTACTTTCAAAGTCACTTCTTTCCGATTTATGGTTTTTGAAAATGCTTAAGTGTTTTTTCGACTTTCCTTCTCTTTTTCTTTGTGTATGTTTGTCTCTACTATGTTCTTATATTCTTCTTTTACCATGCATGTTCCGCTACTGTGTTTTTACACTATGTGCTTGTATGTTTTTCACTATGCGCTACTTTCACAATGATCTCGCCTACTGTATTCTTCTACTGTGTTCATTAAGTGTTCTTACTATTTTTACCTTTTTAAGTTTCCTCCAGAATACCCACTTAATCATGTTTTCCTCTACAGTTTCTTTTGCTCTCATTATGTTTCAAATTAATTTCCTTACTCTATTTGCTTTAAACTTTCTATTGTATTTGCTTGTTCCCTCATTTTGTCTTCTTTGCATCTGATTCAAGTCAAAACCCTAGGATTTTGGAGTTTTTGGCGAGTTTGGTCTTTTGTGTTTAGACTAGGGCTCTGTTTGAGCCTTAGATTCTCTCAAAATCACTTTGGATCCATGTAATGAGTTTGAACCCCTTTGTGTATGACTCTGAATTCTTCTATACTAGACTCTTCTGATTAGCATGATAGTCCCTTTTATATGTACGTTAAAACCTTTCTTCAAAAAGGCTTTCCAACTTATGTTCGAATCAGAATCTTTTTGGGGTTAATTTATTGTTGCTAATTCTTTGAAGTAAAACCTCTCTTTGCCTTTTCTTGACTTGGTTCATTCGAGCAAAGCCTGTAACTTTGATTTCATTGGTTGTTAATTGATTCGATTTCCTTAATTATACAAACGTGTGCTGTCAAAATCTTTCCCTTAAATAACTATTATGTATTTACCCCTTCTTGCACTACTTTGAAAAGTGTTTAATTAACCTCTTTTCTTATTTACTTTGCCCGTTTGAAATCAAAATCTTTCAATTAGACGGAAACCTTGTGTGATTGATTTTCAAACTATTTTCTTACCTATTTCTGCTTCTTTTTTGCACTATAAATACATGACTTCCTTCAACGCTACACGATGAAGCATAGTAACAATCACAATTCTCTTTTGAACTTATAGTATTCTTGTTTCTTGACTGCACTTTGGCTTTTACAAGGCTATTGCTTCTCTTTACTTGCTTCTTTGCAACTGGTATGTCCTAAAATTAATTTCAGGCTCATTCTAATGTGTTTATTTACAGTCCTTGTATCCATGTCTGTTTCCATTTCTCTGTAAAGCTAATTTTGAAATTCCTGTATGCTCCTTCCTCCTCTCTCTTTGTATCTTGCTACTAGTATGAACAATTGCCCCCATACGCCATTCCCCTATGTGTGCTGAGTTAAGGTATGGCCTGGTCGCATCCCAATTGCTGTCCAGAGCTGAACCTGACCTTCAACAAGGTCCTAACTCCCCAATTCTAAGGCTGACAGGCTGATCTGTGTTGTGCCAGCATTCCAATTGCTGGGAATGACCACCAGCCTGCCCTGGCCTCCCCCTAAATCCCTTTCATTGCACTTACACTCACTACTAGTCTCTAAGTTCTGCTCCCCCTCCCTATGAGCCTTGCCTTGGGACCTTGAGTTCCTTCTGAACTTGGACATTTGAGGGCTGGCCCTTCCATACTGCACTGTGACCCTATATAGATATTGGGGTGTATGCACTGCCTTAAACTCTTGAAGTTCCTTGGAACTTTGACACATCCCAAATAAAAGAAAGGCTTTGGAAAATATGGTCCTTGGAAGTTGGTTTATTCCATATGTCAGACTAGGAGTCTGAATTAGGCTCTCTTCGGTTGGAGTTGTAATCTCTGATGTAATTTGTTTTGTTATTTTCTGGATTCCTTCAAAGTTGTAATAATTTGTAATAATTTTGGGGTATAAAGTAAAATGGGGGAGGGACTCTCATGCTATGCATATAGGGTAGATATCATGTCTAGAAGTTCAGTACTGCATGTAGATATCCTGCCTATAAGTTGTTCATTTGCATTATATATCATGTCTATAAGTTCAGTACTGCTTGTAGATATCCTGCCTATAAGTTTTTCATTTGCATTAGATATCATGTCTATAAGTTAAGTACTGCATGCAGACATCCTATCTATAAGTTGTTCATTTGCATTAGATATCATTCTTATAAATGCATTCAGTACTGCATGTAGATATCCTGCCAATAAGTTGTTCATTTGCATTAGATATCATGCATATAAGTCGATTACTGCATATAAATAGCATGCCTGTAAATCTATTCATTACTGCATATAAACGGCATGCCTATAAATCCATTCATTACTGCATGTAGATATCTTGCCTATAAGTTAATCATTTGCATTAGAAATCATGCCTATAAGGTATTCATTACTGCATATGGATATCCTGCATATAAGTTGTTCAATTGCATTAGAAATCATGTTCATAAGTTTATGTGATTTTGCATGCACACTTTAGGCAAACCGTTTGTAGGTTAAAAAAAATAACAAATGAACGCTAGGTACCAAGCACATAGGATTCCTGCACTCTTGCAAACGTCCTAAATCAATCACGCATAGAAAAACATGCCTATAGGGATAACTAAATGAATCTGAATCATCTAGCTCGTTTGCAAGTTTAAAATCAATAGTAAAATGTCGTTTAAATCTGCAGATTTTGTTGTCCCTAAAACCAGTAACCTTTCTTTAAAATCAGCTTGCCTTTCGCGATGTTAGATACCATGATTGTAAGCATCGCCTAGGCAAACCTGTAGGCCATTAACCAATCTTTAATAATTACAACCAGCAGGCAAGCCGAATTTGGACTTCTTATCTAAAAATATGTGATTTATAAACCACCCTTCCTATGTTAAATTTAATTAAAGACTTAACCGGTGTTTGCAAGTCGTGCTAAACAATTTATTTCTTTAAATGAGGAGTGAAGTTAGAGCACTTAATTGCTACTATCTCCCCTTTAAGTACTTATGTGTTTTGATTGTCGCCATAGATTTTTATCCTTTTTTAACTTTGAAAATCTCAACTTCCTCCCCTTTAGGATAAGTAGTCCCAAATGCCTTCAGGACTGATAGGACGGGGACGGGAAATAGCATGCAATAAGTAACGATACCATTCCACGCTTAAACCTTAACGGGGTGGGAAGGGTAGACATGGAGATAATGATCACGCGATAAAATCATGTGTACGATTGGATACCGGTGTTGTGTGGATGATCCATGTATTTTGTAAACCTAGGAACCCCCCCCCCTTTACGTATTTCTTTTCCTCTTCTTACTCGTTTCTCGTTAAGTTATTTGAATCCATCTTTCACAAAATTCTGCTTTATCTATTCTCAAATGAGTTCTAAACTTGTGTGCAAGCCCCTTTAATTGAGCCTTAATTTCTTATCTGTAAAGTCACAATTGTAACATGGCCGGGAACCATACTAGTGGATCTTGAGAGGTGCCTAACACCTTCCCATCGAGATAATTTCTAGCCCTTACCCGAACTCTGGTTTTCCAACTCAAAACCCTCAGTTTCCCAATACATTTAATCATTAGGTGGCGACTCTTCAAATCCAAAAACCCAATTCCCAAACGGGAATAGATTTGTCTTCATAAATGTCGTAAACCCAATTTCGTGAGGAAAAAGGGGTCGTCGACAGCATGGCGACTCTGATCGGGATTTTTTAGGCTTTTACCACTTTATGTTATATGTGACTTTATTGCTTCTTTACTGCTTTATTTAATGTCTTTATTCGAAACTGACTTGGTGTTTTGTTTCTTTTTCTTTAACGCTTTCATTTACTGCTTTCCTTCAATACCGTTGTAATTTTTGAGCAACTATTGTAATCATTATGAACGTGAAAATACGTGACAATTTGTTTCATTTTTGTAATTGCATCTCCAACCTCATATTCCACTCATTCCAAACAAATACCATAGCAACGCTTATAATGAGTTGTTGTGCTCTTCCGATATTATTACCCCCTAAATTTGGCAAAGGCGTATTTATGGTAAAACCAATCAATCAACGGTTTAGTCGACGGTTGCGTGCCTTTCCCTCTTGAGTTGTGCGCTCAAGGGTACCATTCTAATACTCTATATAAACCTTATTCTGTTTAACTGTGCATGCATCATTGTCAAGCCTAGTCGAGTCAGTTATGCTGTCCATATAATGACTCTTTAAGATAGCTCTGTCCAAAGTCCACTGGGTTTCCTTGGAACCCAAACGGACAATACCATATTCTATGCATTTATTTGGACAATTAAATGCCACTATACTAAGGGTCTTAACCCTTTTGTTTTGCAGAAAATGGAGAACAAAGTTCCCGACTTCGGTATGGTCAACATACCCTCACTCTTGCTGACCTGGTGGAGGAACCTCCCATCAAAATGACCAAATCAATGAATGGAAAAAGAAGTCCTCCAAGGCTAGCGAAAAGCTGGAGTATCTGGAATACAATATGCTAGAATTGGAAGGAAAAGTGAGAAAGAGAGTCACCGATTGCCATAATGCCGAGGGAAACGAAGGAGAGAACGTGGCAAAAGCATTTTTACTGGAGAATCTATGCGAATTGGAGGACTTGATCAATGAGAACATTCACCTGGGGAAGGTCCTTCCGGGACCAAATAGATAGGATTCTTTTCTTTTTACTTTAAATGTAATACGGCCAATGGCCATTAGTGGAATTTTACTTTCCGTAATTTTAGTGTCATTTTGGGATTCAACCTATTTTTATCAATAAAATGAGGCATTTAGCATTATAAGTTCTCTAAATCAACTTGTCGCTAGTCCTACCTCAGGCACAACGATGCACCCAAATTAGGACACGATTTATATTCTTGCACCATGTGTTTAAATATTGCAACGTTTTCTTCTCATAACCCTTACTAACTTGTTACCTTATTTTGTTTTGTTTTATTCCACTCCCCAAAAGGTTAGTTCGTGCATTCTGGCATGATCATCTTAAATAGAAGGGTACATCTCAATAACTGGACCGTCAGAACCACCAAGGCCCGGAAAGCTTAGGGGTAGCAAGGCTGAACAAAGCGCTATGTATTATCTTTTACTTTTTCACTAGTTGATTTCCTTTTTCGTATTATCTTTAAATTTTGAAAAGAGCTCCGATGTTCAAACGATTTCGGAATTTATCAAAGTGTTTCAGTTTCTTATAAATCTCGCTCTTATTATTTTCTTTATCATTTACTTTATTTACACATCATTACTATTACTTATCTTGATGAACTGACGAATGTGACATGCGACGAGATAACACGACAAATGGATAGAGACTCAGAAGAGGATGAAATACCAGAAGAGGTCTTTAAAGAGGTTGAGGACTTTGAGAATAGGCATTAGTCCAACCTGGACGAAGTTGAGCTTGTCAAGTTAGGGGATACGGAGAATGTCAAGGAAACGCGCATCAGTGTTCACTTGTCACCATCAGAAAAGGAAGAGTACACAGAGTTCTTAAAAGATTATGAGGACATATTTGCTTGGTCATATGATGATATGACCTGCCTCAGTACATCTATTATATCTCACAAACAACCAACAAATCCGACATGTCCGCCGCTAAAGCAGAAGCTCAAAAGTTCCAGCTAGACATGAGTTTGAAAATCAAGGAAGAAGTTACCAAACAAGTCAAAGCCAAGGTCTTCAGGGTAGGGGAATATCCAACATGGTTGGTCAACATCGTGCCAGTACCGAGGAAGGACGGGAAGGTCAGAGTCTGTGTCGACTACCGGGACCTCAACCGGGCCAGAAGACGACTTCCCTTTGCCGAACATACACATTCTGATTGACAACTGCGCCACGCACGAGCTGCAGTCATTCGTCGATTGTTTTGCTGGGTACCATCAGATATGGATGGACAAACAAGGCGCGGAGAAAATGGCTTTCATTACGCTGTGGGGGATGTATTGTTAGAAGATGATGCTATTTGGATTAAAGAATGCTGGGGCCACCTACATGAGGGCCATAACTACTATTTTCCATGACATGATACACAAAGATATCGCGGTGTATGTAGACGATGTCATCATCAAATCCAAGAAAGACGCTGACCACATGGAAGATCTGAGAACGTTCTTTAACAGATTAAGAAGGTATAACTTGAAATTGAATCCCGCCAAATGTGCATTTGGGGTTCCTGCCGGAAAATTGCTTGGGTTCATCGTAAGTCGACAAGGAAAGAGCTGCATCTGTCAAAGGTTAAGGCCATTCAAGAGTTGCCACCGCCAATGAACAAGAAACAAGTTATGAGTTTCTTGGGGAGACTCAACTACATCAGCCGGTTCATAGTCCAGTCTACTATCATTTGTGAACCAATCTTTAAGATGTTAAAGAAGGACGCCTCCACTAGGTAGACTAATGATTGTCAAAAAGCCTTCAACAGAATCAAGGAATATGTGTCAACGCTGCCAGTTCTGGTTTCGCTCGAACCGGGTAGATCGCTATTGCTCTACCTTGCAGTACTGGATGGGGCATTTGGTTGTGTTTTGGGACAATATGATGAAACAGGGAGAAAGGAGCAAGCCATCTATTATCTCAGCATGAAGTTCACCCCGTACGAAGCTTGGTACTCCCTGCTAGAATGCACCTGCTATGCTCTGACTTGTGTAGCTCAGAAGTTGAGGCATTATTTATGTTCCTATACCTCTTATCTCATATTAAGGATAGATCCGCTAAAGTACATCTTTCAAAAGCTCATGCCCATGGGTAAGCTAGCCAAATGGCAAATCCGGTGAAGTGAATTTTGATATTGTCTACGTGAAGCAGAAAGCGATCAAAGGACAAGCACTGGCAGATCATCTTGCCGAAAATCCTGTGGATGGAGAATACAAACATCTCAAGACGTATTTTCCTGACGAGAAGGTCGCTTTCATAGGAGAAGACATTGCAGAATCCTATGATGGCTGGGAATGTTTTTCGATGGGGCAGAAAATTTTAAAGGATTTGGCACAGGGGTAGTTCTAGTATCAGAAATTGGTCAGCATTATTCGGTGTCGGCCAAGCTCAAATTCCCATGCACGAACAACATGGCCGAGTACGAAGCCTGCATCTTAGGGCTTAAGCTAGCCATTGATATGAACGTTCAGGAGTTACTAGTGATTGAGGATTCAGACTTGCTCATACATTAGGTTCGAGAAGAATGGGCAACCAAGAACTCCAAGATACTCCCGTATTTGCACCATGTACAGGAGTTGAGGAAAAGGTTTACAAAGATAGAATTCCGGCACGTCCACAGAGTCCAGAATGAGTTCGCCGACGCATTGGCCACTATATCATCCATGATTCATCATCCAGATAAGAACTTCATTGATCCTTTCCCGGTAAAAATTAATGATCAACCAGATTACTGTGCCCATGTCGAGGAAGAAGCAGACGGAAAACCATGGTTTCATGACATTAAGAAATATCTATCAACTGGAGAATACCCAGAACTTGCAAACACTACTCAGAAGCGCACACTGCAGAGATTATCCAAACACTTCTTTCACAGCGGAGGAATCCTGTACATGAGGACTCCCGATTTGTGACTACTAAGGTGTGTCGAAGCAAAGGAAGCATCCAGATTGTTGGATGAAGTTCATCCAGGGACCTGTGGCCCGCACATGAATGGTTTCGTCTTAGCCAAGAAAATACTCCGAGCTGGTTATTTTTGGATGACTATAGAAATGGACTACATCCAATATGTTCAAAAATGCCATCGCTGCCAGATTCATGCAGACATGATAAGGGTACCTCCTAACGGGCTCAATGCAACAAGCTGACCATAGTCGTTCGCCGCTTGGAGAATGGATGTCATTGGACCTATCGAGCCTGTCACGTAAAATAGGCACAGGTTCATTCTAGTGGCAATTGATTATTTCAAAAAATAGGTTGAAGCAGCATCATATAGGGCAGTAACCAAAAAGGTTGTGGCAGACTTTGTCCGCGACCGTATCGTTTGTCGGTTCGTCATCCCAGAGTCAATCATTACTGATAATGGTTCCAATCTCAAACCTCATATTAATGGAGCTGTAGAAGCGGCCAATAAGAATATCAAGTGGATACTAAGGAAAATGATAGAGAAACACAAATAGTGGTATGAAAATCTATCCTTTTCATTATTGGGATACCGTACCACAGTTCGCACGTCAACTGAGGCAACTCCCTATATGTTAGTTTATGACACCGAGGTAGTCATCCCGGCAGAGGTAGAGATTCCCTCCTTGAGGATTATGCAGTAAGTAGAATTTGAAGATGAAGAATGGGTAAAAAGTCTCTACGTGTAGTTAGCCCTTATAGACGGAAAAAGACTGAATGCAGTTTGCCATGGTCATTTGTATCAGAATAGAATGTCCAGAGCCTTCAACAAAAGAGTCAAGCGGAGACAATTCATGCCAGGACAGCTGGTGTTGAAGAAAATTTCCTCGCATCAAGATGAAGCCAAAGGAATGTTCTCTCCTAATTGGCAAGGCCCGTACATGGTTTATCGGGTCCTAACATGAGGGGCCCTCATAATCGCAGAAATGGATGGGCATGTTTGGCCGAAGCCAATCAATTCAGATGCAGTCAAGCGATACTATGTGTACAACTTATGATTTTCTTTATGATGTAATTTAAACTACGTCTGACTTGGTTCCCTTTTAAGAAGGGATACGGAGGAAGCCTTATGGGTTCGGTCACAATTCAATAAAATTTTCATTTCCCCCCTGATATTGGAAACTGGGGAAGAATTTTGAGTAGGACCCTCAAAATTTCGAAGTCAACTTTCAGTAATTCATCGCATGCAGATGTCAAGAACCCCAGCCCAGTAAACTAGGGTAGAATTTTGAGAAGGACCCTCAAAATTCCAGTGAGAGAGGTTGCAATGTCTTGAACCGCGTCGCAGTCGTCAGTTCATCTAAAAGAAAACTATTTTTGATTATGTATATTTATGTCTTATTAGAATAAATCATGCATGTCCATTATCAAAAATGTTTTGTTTTGCAATGTTACCCCAAGTATACGCACAGTATTACCAAAACAAGGGCAGGACGAGCGAAGTCCAAGGGAAGACGAACTAACCTTCCCCCTTTACAAAACTCATAATTTTTCTTTAAAAGCAGGCACTGCAAGACATAAAGTCATCAGATACGATTACATACTCATGCTTTTCAGGAATACAACTCATAGAATCATCTCCTATTTACAAGTTCTATCCTCACACGACATCCCTAACAGCCATAATGACACAATCAGCTATCAGATATCATCTCTCAGCTAAGAAATTTCGTTACTCCTCACCTGCATTTCTTGCATTGAATCAAGATACTTTTCTTCCTTCCGAGGTTAAGCACTACCTGCATCCTGCATTTCTTGCATTGCATAAGGCTACATTTCTTCCTTCCAAGGTTAAGCACTACCTCCATCCTGCATTTCTTGCATTGCATAAGGCTACCTTTCTACCTTGCGAGGTTAAGCACTACCTCCATCCTGCATTTTTTGCATTGCATAAGGCTACCTTTTCTGCCTTGCGAGGTTAAGCACTACCTCCATCCTGCATTTCTTGCATTGCATAAGGCTACCTTTTAGCCTTACCAGGTTAAGCACTACCTCCATCCTGCATTTCTTGCATTGAATAAGGCTACCTTCCTGCCTTCCGAGGTTAAGCACTACCTCCATCCTGCATTTCTTGCATTGCATAAGGCTATTTTTCTGCCTTCCGAGGCTAAGCACTACCTCCATCCTGCATTTTTTGCATTGCATAAGGCTACTTTTCTGCCTTACGAAGTTAAGCACTACCTCCATCCTGCATTTCTTTCATTGCATAAGGCTACTTTTCTGCCTTCTGAGGTTAAGCACTACCTCCACCCGCATGGCTAAAATATCGCCACCGCTTATTTACAATGACTGAAAGACCACCAACTTCATTTAATCTTTGCATGGTTAAAACATCATTTAAATTCTGCATGGCTGAAATATCGCCTACTTTATTTAAATCTCTATATCGACAGAAAGATCGCCATTTATATTTAAATCTTTACGTCGGTTAAAAGATCGCCAGTTTAATTTAAATCCTGCATGGCTGAAATATCGTCAACTTCATTTAAATCTCTATATCGGCTGAAAGATTGCCATTTATATTTAAATCTTTACGTCAGCTGAAAGATCGCCAGTTTTATTTTAATCCTGCATGGCTGAAATATCGCCAACTTCATTTAAATCCCTATGTCGGCTAAAAGATCGCCATTTATTTTTATGCTCTACATCGGCTGAAACATCACCAAATCCTGCATTTCATGGGCTGAAATATTGCCAAATTGTCCAGAGGAGTCATTGTTTGGAGGAACCATTTCCATAGCCCGAGAATGACGTGCCATGGCCTGAGGACCCCGCTTTATCTTTTGCACATCATTATTCAAAGGCATCATGGTTTGGAGGCACCATTATCATAGCCCTAGATCATCATTTCATGGCCTGCAAATCTTTTATTATACGCTTCATGGCCCAGGACGTCATCCTACCCGTCCAAAGACAGCATTCATGATCCATTGGGAACTTGCATCACGTTTAAGTTTAAGAACGATATGTTTTTATTGCTCATTTGCAGTTACGCTAGCTAGAAAGAGCCATTACAGTAGGAGCGGTCTCGCTCCAGTTGCCGTAGCCCATCGGTCCCTGACCATCCTTCCCAACCTAAATATTGTGTCCGTCCTTTTCAAAACCTCCATCGGCATATTCCGCCGATGTATCCTAAACAACATATGACCTGATTCCTGTAAGACCAGGGATATGTAGGTAGCTCAGGAACCAGATCTCGCCAAAACTTTTTCAAAGTCATTTCTTTCGGTCAAAATTGGCCATCATATCTTTACCTGACAACTATTTCATCTTTCCCGGGTAAAGAGGGGTAGCTGTTGATGCCCAATTTTTTCTACCTATTTTTTATACTCAATGCGAGCACGTGATTTTTGCCCTATGTGAATTACTCCCAAAAAATTAAAATAAAATATTTTTTCTTCGTTTGTAATTTTATGGATTTTTGTGGTACTTTCCGTCATTGTTTGCATTTGCATGTGCGTGTTTAATTTGTTTAAATTGATAGAAAAAATAAAAAATACAAAAACATGTTGCATTTAGGTTTCAATTTTACAACTAGGATTGATTAAGTAAGTTATTGATTTATAAATAATGGAAAATCACAAAAATAACGTACTTTGCATTTTAGTGTTTAATTGTGTGATTCGGTATTTAATTATTTGTGATAATTGTTATCTAGAGTTAATTAGCATTTTTCAGTCAATTAGGTTTTTATAATTTAATTTAGGACTTTAGGTTTTAATTTTGGAAAATAATTTAGGATGAATATAAAATAAAATTAATAAAAAAAGAAAAGATAAGAAATCAAATTGGGCTAATTATAATTAAGTTCCCAAACCAAACACACCCAAACCCACACCTGATCAGGCCCAAACCCATCCCCAAACCTGCTCGCCTCCATCCCCAACCATACGACGCCGTTTCAGGCGTCTCAATCCGAGCCGTTAAATCCATTTGATTGAATGATCAAAATCCTTCACCCTAACCCGTTTGCAGCCCCGACTCGCTTACCTTGAACCGATCCAGTCCCCTACTAAGACCAAGCGGCGTCGTTTCAAATTAGTGAAGTGATCCAAATTGTTGATATCTTCAGATCCAACGTTTTAGATTAATTTCTCACCCCGGTATATATTTATTACCCCTGACCCAGCCCCCCCTCTCATCTGTAACGGCTTAGAGACGAGCCCGTCTCTCGCCGCCCTCCCCCATCGCCTTCCGCCCAACGAAAATCGCCTCATGGCGGTTCTGGTGGCCCAATGACCCCCAAAATTACACCATCTCTTCACCTCAACCTCCCCATATCCGTGCCACCCTCACCTTCCCTTGAATCCCAGCCCACCTCCTCGAAATATCAAAACCCTAACAGCCTTCCACCATGTCCGGCGGCACCATCTCCGATGGCCACCAAAATAACACCAAATGGCCACCAACACCTCCTCATCTCAAATCCAAACCCCCCTTCCTTCGAACATTCCGGGAACATGTCGAATATCAGTTTAAAGCCTGGAACATTAGCGCCGCTACAAAATCCCCTGGTGGCGGCGCCATCTTATTTTAGTGCCAAATTAACACCAGATGATCACCGTACTACCCTCACCCCAAATCCACACATAGTTTCCCTCGAATGTTGTTTGAAGTCCTCGAACATTAAATTAGAAACAAACCCTAAGATCCCAAACTCCAAAAACTGTGAGTACATGAATGTTTGAGGTCGATATTGACCTTAGTTGGGTGTTCTCATTTTTGGAACACTCGATTGAGGACTATACTGGCCACAAATTCAAGGAAATTTGAAGTTTAATTTAAGACGGGTTCAATCATTTGGAGGTAAGTTTTTTGTTTCTTCTAATATTTTCCTCTTCTACTCTTTTATCTAGATAATTATTCATTGTTTATCTGAAGATGTTCCAAGTAATCCTTGAATTATTTCTTTTTCTGAATTAGTATTAGTAACCTGTTAATAAGTTAGTGTGAACTGCATTAAAAATCTTCGAGAAATTAGTCAAAATAGTTGCCCAAATGACTTTCGTTTCTGTTTGCTTTCTATTAGTCCAAAGCTTGGTTGATTGTTTTAGGTTGAAGGTATATACCCGTAGGTCCTGTTTTGAGGATTAGTTTCGAATTGAGCATTTGGACCAGTTAATCTGGGTCATTTGGACCCAGGGTCTGCCAGGGGAAGGGGGCAACTAACAGAGGATTAAAGGGATAATTAAATGGTTAATAATTAGACTAAGTGGCATGACAACATGGGTTGTCAGGGCACGCCTAGATTTAAATAGCATGCTGCCCATACCAACTGAATAGAATAATAGGAAATGGGAGAGTAATGGGGTACTGACAATTCTGATTAGTGTCCTCAGAGTGGAAAAACCAGAGATTAGGATGGGATAATATATATTCTTAAATTTGTTAAGTGCTCTTACGAGCTGGAAAGGTTTGTGGTTTGGGGATATAAATACAGACACACACATCCTGATAAGGGGGATGAGAAAAAGTCTGAAATTTTTTTGCAAGTTTGAAACAGCATAAATTGGAAATATACCACTCCATTAAAGTTTCTTACACTAAATTTGTGTGTTAGCTATTAACTTGAACTCCCTAGCTCAGTCAAGAAGAAAATGGCTTGTGTATCCTTGGTATTTTGGTAGCTGAAATTCCAGTAGTTCCTGAATTGGTTTTGAGTTTGTTTTGGTCTGTTCAAACCCTTCGTGGTCGATCATTGGTCCTGCTTCTCTTCCTTGGCATGCTGTGATGCTATTTTGGTCTCCAAACTAGTCATATTGTTGTTGTGTTGCTGCTGGCTTGTAATTGCTAATCCTGCCCTGCTAATACTCATACTCCCTTTTCTTCATTTCTACAGGTACATATTTGAACTTGACTCAGTGTAGCTTCAATGTGGCAATGCAATGAAACTACTCCCATATTTGCTCCATTCATGCCTGCCTAGACTGTTATCTGTTAATAGCTGAATAGACGTTAACTGATATGTATTGGTTTAGTTTTAATTTTGATAAACCTTGGATTGTGTAATTGGACTGTACTGGACTATATAGGTTGTTACATTTTGTGACTATTCCTCCAAATATATTAGCCTATCATAGTTTAATTTCCAAGCGTTGTTTTAACTTTAAAACTTTGAAAAATCATTGTGGAATTCAAAACTGATTCATAGGTTGCATGTGTACTCATAATGTTGTACATCATGCATTTGAGGTCAAGTGGTATGACTATTAAAATCACAAACGTGTATTTAAACATGTTAAATCCGTTTCAATTTCTAATTACATATAGTTGCTAATCACCCTAGTTTAATTATCATTTCCTATAATTACTTGTATTGATTTGTAGCTTAACAAATGTTTAGATTCTAGTTGATACATGGATCTGAAGCCTGATGTTTGATACCATGTTTATGTACAGTAAAATTAAATTCTGACTTTAGTTGACATTTTCAAGGCCTGGACTGTTTGGGCCCTGAAGAAGTATTTCAACGTGGCCAAAACTTATACCAGGCCTATTTTATTCTAATTCAATAAGGGCCTGAGCTGCTGGGCTTCATGACAGGCCCAATTCCCAATTTTCTTACCCTTAACATTAGTTCTTTTAGCCGGCTCGCCCATTTGGTTCAATTCCCTTTTAATAGGTAAGGTGTGTTATGAATAAGGTCAATTGGTAAATTTGGGCTTTCGAGTTAGGTAGCGGGTTCAAATTAAGATGTTTCCCCCTTATCTTTGAATCCGGACTTGAACTTGAGGCCCGAATTTTAGAACATTAATTAAGTAGGGCTCTTTAGAGAAAAATTCAACAGAAAAATGATAGATTGCTTTTAGGTTGGCCTTTAAATA